>JAECUM010028937.1:0-29137 GCA_016617855.1 Megalonaias nervosa | reverse complement strand
CAACACAGCATTCAGTCGTGGTAACTGACAGAAGCACAACTTATTGAGATAATCGGGAAAATATTTCTGGATATCGATCGATCTATAGGTTGGAAAATTACGCAGTAGCTATCATTCGGTACAAATTATACATTACAGCAGCTTTGCCCAGAAATGCCGAGCTAAGACGTGCGGCCGTCGAACATATGGCAGACTCCGAGTGAAGTTTACAATTTAACAAGTGTGCCAGGTAACGTCAAGGTGTTTTCATTGAAGAGGAGAAAATTTTATTTCCTTGTGCTGACTCGGAATAATTGTTTCATTCAACAAAGGCGGAGTCATACAAAGTACAGTGGTTGCCTGGAAATTACAAACGTTGCATTAGATGCCGTATGTGTACGTCTGTGACAAGCTGGCATAGATGCCGTATGTGTACGTCTGTGACAAGTTAGGTCGATAGAAACAATGTTAATTTCTAGACTTCCGTTTCAAATGCTAATAACTCGATTTCAAGAGATATACATATGGGTGCGACCACCTACAGATTAATTAAATTATACATAAACCAGAAAATAGGTCTTGCTTCAAGGACGTGAAATCAGATGTTAACATTGATACAATCTGATACGTTACCATTTGTATCGAAACATCATTGCCTTAATCGTTAACGACAATGATGTTAATTATTTCATTAATCATTTTCGTCGTAGTCATTAGTCAGAAAATTCATTATTAATGAGGATAGTTCCAGTTAACGTTTCGCGTAACTTTATCCTAATGGCACACTCATCAGTCACAATATATATATATATATATATATATATATATAGAGAGAGAGAGAGAGAGAGAGAGAGAGAGAGAGAGAGAGAGAGAGAGAGAGAGAGAGAGAGAATAAGGTCTACTTGCCCGTTGAATGAAGGGCATATTTGGAGGATCTAGTCTCACACATTCCCATTTATGACCCAAAATTAATTTCCAGTCAGTACACATTCAGGTAAAGACAAATATGCAACAGCTTTTCAATTTCAGTATGAAGAAAACCTATGAAAGAAATAAAAACTTTAATATGTCCCAAATTCTTGACTGTTCTGATGACCCATTAGTACACATTAATTACGTGAACAACGCCAACCTAAAAAAAACCCAACATTATCGGATTAAATCTTTGAAAATGGACACACACGTACAGTTTGTATCAGTTGTTCTAATATAGGCATTACTTAATTTTCTTTTCCCCTTCTTTTCTTCTAATTATGGTGGATATAGTTAACGTCCAGTAATGGATTTAAAACGTATAAATAATGTGGAGGATATAGTACCAGAGACATATTACCACGGACATATTTGTTTCCGCAAATATAAACAATTAATTGTTTGATACAACTATATATCAAAATAAAGATTTTAGGTCCATTGCACTATTCTAAAAAAAGTTGGCTATGACCTATTCTGGGATTTTCCAGTGTGTTGCTGCGTCACACATTTCTGCGAACGATATATTCCAGCCTATTCTCTCTCTCTCTCTCTCTCTCTCTCTCTCTCTCTCTCTCTCTCTCTCTCCCCCTCTCTCTCTCTTTAAATAATATCCATTCACAGATATACATGTATGTGCAGACAGTAACTTTGTCCAATTTTCGGCGCAACTTTTACTGACAAATATAACGAACGAAGTTTGAATAGTTTTCTTCAATACAGGTAGTCAGGCTTTAGTAAGTCTTATCGTACGTTGACTCGTTATTTCATCAAATCAGATCATTTGTTAATGTTAACAAGAAAACGTACACGTACAAATTTGCATTCCCCGGTGTCTCAATATATTTCACTCAAAGAGTCATAACAAAAATTCTTTCACGCCTTTTTCTGCGAGGATTATGACGCCCATTTTGTGAGAGATGTCGTGTAGTACTCGACCTATGAACCGCACCTTCAACAGCTTTGGTTTGATATGTGAATAATCAACATATCAATGAGTTACGAAAGAGGTGTTAAAAAAAGAACTTAGAAATTCTACCATTTAAGTGTATAATAAGATTCAGTTAATCCGTATTTGATTAACGTGTGTGTGTGTGTGTGTGTGTGTGTGTGTGTTTGCGCGCGCGCGTGTTTGTGTGTGTGTGTGTGTGTGTGTGAGAGAGAGAGAGAGAGAGAGAGAGCAGGGATCCATTATCCACAATTTAATGTGATTTACTTTATTTAAATAAAGGATTCTGACACATTGATCATGCTATCAATTATCTCTCGCTTCCTGTCTCTCACGGAGTAGGAGTTTGATTTATGAAATAATTTTTTGATGATGATAAATAGTTATGTACTGAAGGTCAGTATTTATGACCTTCAATTTGCCGCCCACCCTAAAAGCCCGAGTTAGTTTAGTGCATGACCCCAGTTCATAGCATTGTACCGTGGTTATGTTGAGGTACTACATGTTAGTCTGCGTTTGCACGAATTGCAAACCTCTCAGATTACAAAAGCGTTTGAGACTGAATTTGACGAAGAGGTCTGGAACTTGGTAAAGAAAAATAAATCATTCTTTAAAAGAGGTCAATGTCAAAAGTGGTAAGCATGAAACAGGCGTATACATATCTGAAAATTGCTGCTCCAACGCCGACGGGAAGCAAGCCACATCTCAGCACGCTGGATGTAATATGCAGCACTGTTCTAATTTTTTTTAAAGAGAGAGCCATGGATGATATACGAAATTAATGCATCATTTTTCTTCGCACAAACATACAGAGATCTTATAATGAATAAATCACGAGCACCGAAATTGGAATTTTATTTTTTAAAAATTCTTGAAAAAAATCCATTCAATCAATAATGGAAATATTAGAAATAACTTTAGATTGTAGGACTTTATGTTCTTCTTAAGGATCGAACATTGGATTGACTATCTCAGTTTAGTAAAATGAACAAATAGTTGGATTAAGTTATAAAGTGAACAATTAAGAGGAACTTACAGCATTGTGAATTAAATTCCAAATAATCCTAAATGTTCTTTCACAATTCCAAAAGTACAGAATGTTCCAAATGAACCCCACTAGTCTCGAATGCGCCTATGTATCAATAGTCTTGAATGTGCTGATGTACCACAATGATACAATCCAGTATCTCCTTGAACGAGTACTCAATAATCCCAAAGTAGTGTTTTGGTCCAAAAGGTCAATGATCCCTTTGTAGTTCTAATGAATAATTTAAAAAAAAGATTCCTCTCAAATTATATTTGAACACAGCTAGAGAGATACCACACACTGTACTTAAAATAGGAACGAATAATTGTTTACCTAGTCCTTTATATACAGACTCTGAATAAGTCAATACGTTTTATACAAAGTTAGTTTAGTCCCTGATGTCTGTTTATCTTTGATGACGCTAATTGTTTAAACTCTTCTTTTCCAACACGATGGCAACCTTCCTTCTTTGTAATTATTATGTTTATCGAATCAAAATCCAATTTTTCTCTTTATTTGAGTTATTCAATCAAAATTGGCTTATTTTCTCTCAGACATGTAAATGTCAAGTAAACATTAAATAGCATTATCCATTTAAACTCTGGTCCGCATATTCAGAAAACTTGTTTTGTAGTAGAATGTTTCTATGCTCACCTCGCTCTACCAGCTGGTAATCACTGCACCGATTTAACGTCATAATCCTTTGACTAAGACAAAGCAATCCAGCCCACTGTCATACTTGAGTGTAAATATCAATAGAAATGTGCATGTGCGCTAAATTATACAGAAAAACTTCCCTCATGCATGGCTCGAACTGCAGATTTTTTATTGAAATATAACTTATATTCTTCTGTTGCACCTTGCTTACTAACTCTTTGGAAATTAACCTGTATACCAGACGAGCACAAGATTTGTCCAGAATGCACACAACATTTACATATTACAATAGTACATTTATTCTTGAATCAATTATGTCTATTTATCTTCAAGACCACAATTGTAACGATTATTTTATCAAGATTCCAAATCAATTGCATCAAGATCATTTCCTTTTCTCTTTTGTGCAGTATGTTATGAAATAACAGAGAAATATCAATACCTAATGCAAATTATAACATTATATTGTCTGTGATTATTGTGCAATCTAAAAGTAAGTGTTTCCAATGGTTCAGACCATAGTAAAATACACATTTCACAAAATAAATATTTTTGTATCTACAGCTGCATTATAATATAAGCAATTTTAGCAGTGTTGATCATGGTTTAGAATACAGTAAAATATTTCTTCAGAGAAATAATGCATTGCTGCAGCTCGAAGAATTAATCTCTCCTTCGTGTCATACATGAATTTAATTTCTTGCTGGTGAGAATGGCATGGAACCAAAACCAAATCCTTCCACACTACACACTCAAGTTGTGTGGTAATTTTATTCATTTTCAAAATACCTTCAAGTAATGCATATTTAGAGACTTGTAACCATGTTGTTAATATTCTCATATCCCTACAACAAGGGCATCAAACAATAAAAAGAACAAAATGATTGACACTTGTCTCTCAATATAAGTAGATGTATTATATTTAAATATCTGCTTCATTTATTTTCTATCCATTTTTACAATCTTTGTTAAGTTAAAATTGTAGAGGCGCTATCTCTGTGTTTTTTATGCAATGGCTACGGTTCAATTCCTGCTTGTACTCTCCAGTTTATGTTGTCTCTACGTTTTCTCGTCGCCGTAAGTAAGGCCTACCTTTTGAGCATCATCCAATAATTCTATTACTTTTACCTCTTGTATTTTGCACATGTTCTGACCTTTGTCAATTTATCAGTGACAATTACTTGCTATTTTTAGTTTTAATGGTGTGTGCTCCCGAAGTACTTTCTTTAAACCTTTTTGACCAGTACAAAGAGCAGATCAAAGGATGTTACGGAAATGAAACATAATACAAGTTGATAAGAAATGAGTTGATAATGATAAAAACGACTTTTACTATGTAAAACGTGATTCTGGTGGCGAGACCAAGATAGTTTAAGTTTGCAGAAAGTAAAAGAAAACAAAAATCATCAACATGATGTTAACATCTAACTCTAGAACAGGTCAGATTGGAAAGGACGGTTGGTCAAAGCAGATTGACAAATTCAAATGGCTACAATGGCTGTATTGACCATACACGACCAGAATATCCACTTGAAACCTCCGTTGTACAAAGACGGATAATACATGTAGATGAGAAAATTGAGACATAAAATGCTGTGTTAAGTTATCAAATCAAAACTAAAATCTAAGAACTCATCTGCTGAAATGTATGAAGAGCAATAAAAAGATATCGGCAAAAAAGAGAGACGTAGACAAAATGCCGTATAGCACAAACATTTGGAAATGTGTCAATAGTAAGAAAATACAATTAGATTAGCATGCAACACAATTAGGGTGATATTATTGAAAAAGCATTGCAAACAAATACAAACGTTAGACAACAATACCAACAAATTTATAAAGAAAAGGATGTTACAATATCTCCCACGGACACTGCTGTTGGAATGGAAATATCTAAATATTGTTCTGTCTAAAGAACATTTTTAAAGGTGTAGCAGGGAATTCAAACAGATTAAATGGAGTTATTGCTTCAGTAGAAGACAAAGGTGATTCTTCCGTTGACAAAATCAAACAGGACTTGATACATGTTGGCAATTATCTGTTTCAGTTAGCAACTTTACTGGGAGTTAACTGTCAATGTCATCAGCTGGCTTTTAACAAGAGCCGGACATGTTCTTTCCTTGTTGAATGTGACTTATTGCTTGTTTGGGCATTAGTGGATTTGTTATTTGCATATTTGATTGGATGTGTAAGCAAAGCTGCTAGCACGTTTAGAGGTTGTGAACTGGCTACACCGCTTTTTAAACGTCGAGTATAGATGCTCCTGCAACCATTAGTATCGTATGACTTATTGTTTATTTTTTGGTCAATACTAGGTTTTGATGTTTCTAAATTAGACGATGTCCGCTCTTCGTGATTGCCATGTTTATTTATTGCATCAGTTTTGCCCTGATAGCGGATAGTGGAAGTGCAGAGATTTACATAGATATCCGACAAGTCAGCTCCTCTAACGTGGGACGAATACGGTACCCTCTGCTAATTTTGTAATTTCCATGCGACCTTTCACCATTTGACGTTGCATTTGATGAATCAAAATTATTTCTGACTCAGAAACAGAAAGGAATTCTTCTTAGTAATTTGTACGCTACACTGAGTATCGTTCACCTGTTCTACAACCCAAACACCTGGGTTCACCTTTACTTGGCAAAATTTTAACCATGAGAATCGTATCTGATGACGCTTTTACCCTTCAATTTTCAAACCTATTTATTTTATAATGGTTCCTTATTTTAAATATATGGGAAAGAAAAAAAAAACTTCTCCTTGGGCGGGACTAAATTTAGTAGCATGTTAAGGAAAACATTTATTTAGAATTCATCAGTGAAAATTATGCAGCAGAAGAAAGACAAAAATGAAAGTAATTACGTTCTGTAAGATTGATAAAGCTCGCATGAAAGTAATTATTTTCTGTAAGGTTGTTAAAGCTCGCATGATCCGGTATCTAGAATGTATACTTACGACTCTTAGTCATATGGAACAGAAAGAAGCGTAACAAACGAGTCTATTAAAATCTATAAATAATTTATTTCACCAAGTTACAAAATGAGAATTTAAGAAACGCTTACATTTTTGTGAATGAAATCCCAAATAATCCTAAATGTATCACTATTCCAAAAGAATAGAATGTTCCGAATCAGTTTCAATAGTCTTGATTGACATGATGTATTACAATGACACAATCCAATTTTCTTTGAATGATTTCTAAATAATCTCAAAGTAGTGTTTTAGCACAACAAATTAAATGATTACTTTGTAATACCAAATAATAATCAAATAAGTTATTCCTCTCAAATTATATCTGAACAGAACTGCAAACTCTTTTCAGATATTCACAAAGTCTGATATGAAACAGGAATGAATAATCGTTTACTAAACCTCTACATATACAAATATTGACGCAATAGATTGCTCTAGAAAACCAAAATTTCAAATTTTAGGAAACAACTTATTTACTACATAAATTATGACAAAAGTCATGTAGGCAAAACTCCATTGACAACCCTCAATCACAATCATGACAAAACTCAGGTATACAAAAACTTTATCTACAACCCTCAATCACGGACAAAACTCAAGCACATAATATAAATTAAATATACATAACTATATACAAGGTTGTTTACAAAGTCTCTCGCGCAATACACATTAGAATAGGCGACCTGATTACTTCACATTTGACTCACACACACAGTCCAAGAGTGTTTCAGTCAGGTTATGCACCGTGCCTAGAGTCTGAGACAGGTCGACATAACTCCCACGTTGAACGCATGAAATTCAAAGTAGCTTGTATGGATGTTTTCGATCTGTGCAATGTGACTACTGCCTTCGCTTGACATAGAATTAGTCATATATCATTGATCAGTGCTTTAATTGCACACAAACAATATGGCCGTTATTGCAGGCTTATCATATTCTATACTACTTTAGTTACAATGTAATGGCGTACATAAGAGTGACGTCTGATATATTGTTTCATGGCTGAAAAGAAACGTAAAACTTTTGGAATCATATGTGCAGTTCTGTTTGCCACGTCATCAGCAAAAAACGAAACACAGTACCTTTTCTTGCAGCCATTGTAAACAATACAAAAAATTCAAACACAGTTATCTTAACTTTAAGTTAGTCGGATTTCCTTTTGCAATAAGATTTATATCTTATGACGTTTGACCGATATTGTTGATTGTACATAGCATTTTTCACGTAAGAATGAAAGAACACGCAAAATACAACACTTTTATACTGATTCTAGTAGGAAATTTGCTTCTCTTTCTCTCTCTCTATAATTATGTTTAAACAGTCAGCATCCGCACATTTCATAGAGGCTGTATAAAAAGGTTACGCATTATTAGGATTTTGAGATAGCGGGAAGAATAGGTTGGTTTTTTTTCTTTTATACAAAATAATTTGCCGAGTCTGCTATAAAAATAACGAAAATATCCGAAGGACTACCGCATCTGATGCAGAAGCACAGTGATACCAAGTGTGAGCCTTGTCGTTTGAAAGTGAGATAAATATAAATTCTCTGGAGCTCGTGAAATCAACGAATGAAAGGTCCCACAATAACGAACAGGACACGGAGCCAACTACTGGAACAATGAAATAAGACACGGTCTACCCATTTGCAGGAGGAGGAAATGCATGGCAGCTGAATCTTAGATCCTACAGATTGTTTAGGTCATGGTTTAAGAATAAGAAGAAATAATTTACCATGATAAGTAGACAGTTTTATCGACACGTGTGCACTAAAACCACCGAATTAAATTAAAAAGCTGACGTGATATTTCATGCGATGAGAGTGAGTGCATGTACTGCATGCCAATCAGTTACAGCTTCATCTTAGAGATATGAACTGCTTTAGTTTACACTAATTAAAAATAGTATGGGATTTGCCACTGATCACACTGGAAATAAAAAAAATCATAAATAGGATTAGTTTACAAAGCCCGAAATGTCCAATTAAAAATCATATATAAAATTTTAAAGGAAATCTAGCAAATAGATATAATGTGGGTAAGAATATCGGCAAAAGAGAAAGATTAATTAAAGTACACACACAAACACACAGACACACGCACACACACACACACACACACACACACACACACACACACACACACACACATAGATAGATAGAGAGGTGTCTACGTGTCTGTCCACGTGCTCATTTCAAATGCACAATATCTGAGTAAATTCTGTAATGATTGGCGTGCCGAAATTCACCGCGAAGATAACTATTTTCTCACAGGGTCGTCTGCATTGTACAATATATTTGATTTAAGTTCATGTTGATTTTAATTTTTCCAGAATTTTTAATGTCATTATCGATATAGAATACAAGAACATATTCAGAAAAATATTTTGCTTATTGATCTTTGGAAAAAGTTGTACCCACCCGCCCCCACACTGAAAAAAAAGATGTACCCACCAGCCCCCACACTGAAAAAAAAATGTTGTACCCACCCACCCCCACACTGAAAAAAAAGTTGTACCCACCCACCCCCACACTGAAAAATAAAGTTGTAAATATGTAAATATAATTCTCTGATATAATGCTGTTAACAATAACGATACTCAAAACTGACAAGCACGGGTTTTAATGAATACATACATACATACATACATACATACATACATACATACATACGTGTTACGTCATGCACACCTGTCATACCAAAGGCCTGTTTTTAGACCGTATGTTTAATATCAGGTCCATATTTTGTTTTTCCTCCTTGCAGAGTTTATTTTATTAAAACTAATACACGTTTCTTTCATACATAAAGTATTGTCTTTGTACAAATTTCAATTGGGTTTTAATTCCGAATGTTAATGGTACTACTTTTTCATTTGGAGATGAGAACTGTATTAAAAAGTTGGGAACTGAATAGGTTACACACGGTATAATACGGTGGGAATGGTGTTTAAAAAAGACTGATAGAGGTTATAGTGGCGTAGACAGACCAGAAGATTGCTGTTTCAGTGCGAGGCAAGGCATATCAAAATGTGCGCGATGCATCATGCCATTCTAAACAGTTTTATTTTCCTAATGAATTCCTTGATAAAAATATTCAAAGTATTAATCCCATGTAAGTGATTCAGAAGTTACGGAAAAATCACAAACTTCACAGAAACTTGCTACGGATGTTGTTAGTGTATAACGGAAATAAATAAATAAATAAATACTTGACTTTCAACTTTTGCAAATTGATGAAATTAACTGTCTTCTACGGGACTCTGGCTGTTTTCTTCGATACGGTATTCATGAATGAGAAGAGATATAATTCATAGTGAGATAATAAAATTTATTATATATTTCACAGTGACATATTGACATTTATGATATATTTCAGTGAGATATTGAAATTTATTATATTTTTCACAGTGAGATATTGAAATTTATGATATATTTCATAGTGAGATATTGACATTTATGCTATATTTCAGTGAGATATTGAAATTTATTATATATTTTATAGTGAGATATTAACATTTATGATATATTTCATAATGAGACATTAACATTTATGGTATATTTCATAGTGAGATATTGACATTTGTGATATATTTCACAGCGAGATATTGAAATTTATTACATCTTTCATAGTGAGATTTTGAAATATCAGTGGAAGAAACATTATATCACCACATTGGCGATAGCAGTTTTATAGCCATAGTGGTGATATCACTTTTAAACTCTTTTTTCCATTTAGGAAATATATCTGCCCTTATGTGTGTTATTCAGACCCGTATTTCTATATTTAGACATATTTTATTGTTCTTCTTCTGCTGCTCCACCCCCCCCCCTCCACATCAGGATGACATATATGAAAATGTGTCAGCTGTATCTCTCAGTTGTACGTTTATGCAATCAATGAAGTGCCTAAAAAACGAATTCCGAACAAAACACAAAATGTAGACTTCAAGTATTCAATTTTTTAAAATAATTAGTTCTCTATATGAATCATGGGAACTGTCAGTGACTGAACTTGCATGACCTGTTGCATTATGTGTGCCATACAGTATTGTATACCTGTAATACTCTACGACAAATGGTATACGTCTTTAAGGTGGAAAAAAAAAACAACTCGTGATTAAATATAGCAAAAGAAATTAAGTAGCAGTTTAAGTCGATGGACAAATCAGGCGTAGATTAGTGTTGATTACAAACCGAAATTAAGTGACATTCGAAAACGGGAGACAGCGTCTGCTACCGAACTAGACTGCAAGCTTGCTAAGGCCACACCAAAATTTGTGTTCGAATGTAAATGAACAAATTGAAAAAGAAAACCCTTATAAGCAAATTTACAATCATTAAATTCTTTTGTTTTGAAGTCCTCGAGATAAAATCTCTCTCTTATGTTTCTCACCTCAGCAGTAACAATCTGTATCTGAAATGTATTAACATACATAGAAATATCTTTATTTTCGTATGACAACAGTAATAATATTGGCCGAATACACAATTTGATGCATGATATGTACAAGATAAATCTGTAAAACGCCGCTGTCTCAAAATTGTTGTAAAATGCGAGGACTTCTTTTAATCGATATAGTAGATATACGGAAATTTTTCACTTGTAAAGAAGAAACATGTTGTACTGTCTCCTGTGGTTTCCTGTGCCCGGAAAGAACCACCGACCCACGAGAGGCTACTGGCAAGCTTTCTCACATACCAACATTGGCCGAATCAGTAACGAAAGAACATTGATTTAATTCACTTATGATTTTATGTACAAGATTACTGTCAAACGTGGGATAATGTGAGATCCCCCACTCCTTATGGTGTTTGGTTAGCATTATCTAGGAGGTGATCGACTACGGTGTTATTGGCCAGATCAAGTAATTAATAACAAAAAACATGAAATTAATGGATGGAATAACAAGATCTGAGCAGAGATTTAAAAAAAGAATAGAACAACACGAGCCCCTGTGTGTAAACAATTTAATCAATTACATAAACAAAATGAAATTGAACATGACATTTAAATCATTCAATTTCTCTTAGAAATAGTTAGAAAATTTATTTTACAAAATCAATTAGCTGTCCTGTTATACCGATAAAACAAATTTCATCATATAATTGAGTGACTGATCGCGTCACCATTGCATGGTTACTTCCGGTCTTTTCCAAGTCATTGTTGGTGATAGTTCGGCGTTACCGTATTTCTTTTCCTTCTCTCTCTCTCTCTCTCTCTCTCTCTCTCTCTCTCTCAGGATTAGCATTCTCTAACCGCCAAAACTTTTAACACTCCCATCGAAGTCAGAGTAATTATCTCTAGACCGCCTTTATTAATAAATATTCTGGAAAAAATCATTTTGTGACACCCGTTTCAAATGGCCCAGGATCTCTCCAAAATTTGGCTCTGGTTTGCCTTAGAGTTGTCGTTGTCCGTTATTACGTTAACATTAGCTTCTTCCATCTGTCTGACTATTATCGAACAGACTCTAATTAAAATTCAATTATGCCACCCATCCGTCTCAAACAAGAGAGGTTAACTATAACAAGCTGCTATGTTATTGCGGGCCTAGCCAATGCGTCATTTATAATAGTTACGTGTCACGCTAACCACGACATAATGTACTGCGAAATTATCTAGAAAATGTTGTACCATTACTATTACTATTCACTGAATTTATGTGCCCGTGCGCACACTTACTGTTTCTCTTGACTACAGTGTACCCTTCATTACAAACTTGAATTTCCCTGATTTTTCATTTTCGTTCTTCTGTTTGGCTTCATCCTCTTTGTAAAGTTCTCGTTCATCTCTATTTAAAATATGTGTTAGGCTTGTACGGCGCAATGGAATGTGCTCGTCAATTGGTTTCAATCTGGGGATGTTTTTCATGAACGATTTTGTTTTTTTGTTTCAACGTCAGACATTATTCTTTTCATCGGTCTAAGGTTAGGATCCTCATTGCTCTCACTGTTAGCTTCGTTACGTTTACCTATCCTTGTAACATTTGTCACGTCCAACTTGGCTACTTAATCAAATTTACCAAAGCATTTACATGGTATGTATCACTTTACTTACGAGCAGAACTGTCACTTCCATTTGCTTCCTTGATACTATTCCCAATAATGTTTTATTCCCTGATAATGCTGTCGTGCAGTTCCAATACCGTCTTGTTTATTGATTATTTTATCTCAGAAAAGTCACCCTGATATGACGTTTCGTCTAGTGTTTCTTTCAAAATTTCATTTACAATCCAATGCAATCCCGTAAATCTCTTTTAAATGGTCCAAACACACTTTCTTATACAATCTTCAAGTTCACAACACACCAATATATTTTTTTTTTCAACCGCAATTGGAAAGGTTCCTTGTAAACTTGTATAGTCGTTGATCCAGTCTATTATGAATCGTACCCTACTTCCGGTCTGGCAGTTACTATGTAGTAAATGGTTCTTCAAGCCCTTTAAACCTTACAATTTACAAACCAAACCTCTGCGCATACTTCTTTTACTTTGGAAATCTAAAGTCGTGAACGGCGATTACAATGTTAAAGAAATGCAGTTTTTTAGTTCATGGAGCAGTTTAATGTACATTGTAACGTGCACAGTTTTACATGGATGCGAGCGCAGGAAAAAATCAAGTTGGTACATCTATAGTGCATGTAACGTTCAAGATACCAACCGCTATAACCAGGAAAGTTAAAATAAGTGGTTAGAAACTACAGTGGACTAATTCTGAGAACCATAAAAATATAATGTAAGTAGAATATAGGCTTTATCATTTGTTTAACTCAATATATGACACACATTCCATCAATAATACGGCCTGTATAAATATTGCTTTATAATATTTTTGTAAAATTCATGATTAAGTATCATTTAAAATGTCAGTGCTTAATTACTTTAACCTCATCTACTGTTTATATGTTGTTACCCGTTGCTAGGCTTTTCTATATATAAAAGTCGGTGTAAAAAAAAACAAAAAACAAACAAACGTGTTTTTATCACAAAGCCGGAACTAGGCTTTCCAAAAAATTGGTAAAGTTTATTTATTGGCCGATGAGATGACGTGGTATTACATAATAACCAATCGGAACGCCCTTTGCCCTTTTCATCGCATGCTAGAAACCACCCCTGATGTAAACGATGGCCATTTTCAATTGTCCTCAAACCCTTTTTTGGAATTAAGTCAGCCATCGTTTAAGGTTATCGAAACGGAATAATTTCTGCAAGCATTTTTTTTTTATATTATTGTAAAGCTGCAAGAATAAGAGTAAAATTTAGAAGTGCAGATATTGCATTGATTGCTGAAACGGCACTGAGTATTACTTTTAACTTCTATCATTTTATCAGAGTGTACTTCGGATATCTGGACGGATGTTCTTCCGCCAATAACTGACCAGTTTTGGAAGCATGACTACAATTATTCGACTCGCATCTGAAACATACGAGAGTGTTCCGATTGACATATTCACCTGCATCTCATGTATTGGACAGTGTTACTGTGTGATTGAGACGAATCTCTTGCAGGTAGTGTTGTTAAATGATAATATTTTGGGTCTAATGATTGCATAAAATAGGCCTGTAGAGAAAACGAAAACGAAAACGAGGCATCACAGATATTTGAGCGATAGACGGTAATGTTATCATCAACTAAGGAAAATAAATTATGAAAACAAAGATTCCAAATTTCATTCTGTTATGATGCAACTTTTTGTAGAACGTAGAATAAAGTCAAAGTGCTTTCTTCAATGGTTAGAGTGACGCATAAACATTAAGTTTGATGCATTAGCTGGGATCGCCATAGCTTATCAACTTGTAATAATTAATCTTTTCTATTTGGAGCACGAATTTTTTTAATTAGGGTCAGCTAGATAACTGTTAGAGTCAGGCAAATAGAGCGCGATGTGAACGCGAGGTCATAGCGGTAAACTCTCCAGAGTTGATTTAAATCAGAGAATATATTTGGAAGATGTGATCCATTTGAAACAGTTGCCATTAGACGATATTTTCCAGGACAGTTATTAATAAAGGTGGACTAGCACGAATTTTCGGACTTCTATGGTACTAATAAGACTTTTGGCGGGTAAAGTAGTAATACTGATTGGCTAAGTCCAAGTTTTTCTGTCGAAGGGGAAGCGGGCTCCGAGATCAGTAGAAAGTATTCGTCTTGTTGCTCATGAACAAAAAAGTATGATCGATTCAGCCACATATTAGCCTAACGTCATTTTTTACGTCATGCAAATTATGACATCATAATAATGATGATGTCAACACTTTTTAAAGAAATGAGATCGAAATGAATTCGCTGGCTGCAAAATATCCCCGAGAGGATGCAGTTTTTCAAGTGTTTTTCACCATACTGCTATCCGCATAGGTCTGGGCAGCTCGGACAGTTAAAAACATACATTAAGAATACGTCAATCTGCAATTTTACAATGGATTACTTCAACTCATTTTCGACGGTAAAAAATTACAACTCAAGATTTAAATGAAAACAAAACAAAATAAATTATACACAGCCCTCTCTCCCAAGAAAAAAAAAAACAACAAAAAAAACCAACAAAAGTTGCAGTACATAAGATGTATGTGATAAGAATGTAAACAATCGCCACGTAGTATGGTAATGACAAATGCCGCACGTGTTATCAATTGAACAAATAATTCTCAGCCTTTACTAATGAGCAATATGGTTCATGTTCTAGAGAAGACCGCCACTTAACACGCTGGATGGACGACTGCGGAACCTCTTTCAGTCGTGTCAGTGGATGACTGGAACTCATAAATCAGTCAGTCATACAATAAGAACAATGCTTCTCGTTCTTGCTTTTTTTTAATCGTTTGCTAAACTCAAATTTTCTCCTAAAACTGCGAAGATCAAACATCTTCCAAAATCTAGAATATGTGATCTCTTGAGAGAAACAATAACTAAGGACAAATATTACCTTTTATTACAAAATAATGTTTGTTTATAAGGGTTTACACAAGTTTTACATGTATATTATCGCAAGAAAGCTAAACAATTTTCTTCTGCGTGAATTTGAACATAAATCATACCTCTGCGTCCAATTTCGCTTGCTTCAAATTAAAATGTCACACTTATAACTTCTGAAAATTTCATTAAAATGTTTCAAAGTATCTTGAAGAAGGGAAAAAAAAGATATGGGATTAGTTTATCTAGCAAATTTAAATTCCGCTGTTGTTAAAACTGACTCAACATCCATTCATTAGAGTTTTTCTAAGGTGGATATTTTCTGAAGTCTATTAGAATAGTCTCGCACAGGAATATTAATAACCAAAACTTGTAACACGGGAATATTATGAACGAAAACTTGTAACAGAAGAATACCGTTTTGAAACTGTCTTCATCAAGTGTAGATAAGCTGGAGATACATGTAGCATAACTAACCCTCTTTAAATCAGAGGTGGTGATAGCGCCCAAGTGTACCTTTTTTTCCAAAAATGTTGGTAATAATAATAATAATAATAATAATAATAACTTTATTTTCTGAGACCAATGCATTTCGTTCAGAATTAACCAACCTTACATCATATATTCCTTAAATAATAGAATATTAAAAGTCTCACTTCACTGTCTAACACACTCACATCTAGTCATAAAATACAAGTGTGTATATATATATATATATATATATATATATATATATATATATATATATATATATATATATATATATATACAATTTTGTACACATGCTGGACCGCTCCGGTAGCCTAGTGGTTAGATGCGGATGCGGAAGGTCGCGGGTTCGAACCCCGGTCTCATCATACCAAAGACTTATAAAAATGGTACTAACAGCTGCCTCGCTAGGCGCTCAGCATTAAGAGGTTATTGTTGGGACTGGTCGGATTGGTGTCATGATAATGTGACTCGGTACTAATGTGACTGGGTGCTACATCGTGCTACATGTCTGCGGCATGATGCCCCAGTGCTGGACATCACTATGAACTTACACACTACAGACATCGTAGCGATATGTCTGAAAAACTGTTAAAGCTACGTTAAAAATCAAAATCACACACACACACACACACATTCCTGGCGACCAAATCTACTAGCCAATGGCCAATAAGAACGCAAAATTGGAGTATCTGAGAAATCTAGAATTATATGGAACATTCGAGATGTTCACATGATATGCTCACTAATCCGTACATCCCCAACGCACACATTTAATACCTGATTTGTGAAAGTAATTTTGACGGTTATTTACATAACATTTTAAGTCGGTCAGAAAGGTATCTTTATAAAACCGGAAATGTTGTTGTTGTTGTTGTTGTAGGGTTTAACGCCACTTTTCAGCACAAGATATGCTATACATGGCGGCCAGTATAAATGGTGGAGGAAGAACCCGGGAATACCCCGGAAAGAACCACCGACCCACAAGAAGCTACTGGCATGCTTTCTCACATACCCACACTGGCCGAAACCGAGACTCGAACCCACGCAGACAGAGGTGAGATGGCAATGATCCGTAATGGTGAGCGCTTTAGACCACTCGGCCACTCGGGGCCCCAGAACCGGTAATAGCAGGATCGGCACATTATTTTGATACTGACCTTTCTTAATGGTTTTCCATGATTTTGTTCTTGCGGCGCAGATAATGGTCAGTAACAGAATATGTCGTAACGAAAGCCTCCACATTAAATTCAAGATGTGAAGAATAAATGTGGTCGATTAAAGTCTTCGATTTTGTCAATGACTCCAGTAGGGGACTGTATTACGTGAGTGAGATGTAATTCCATATACTTAGTCAGTCATTCATTTAATTAAAATTGTGAATACCCATTACCGAAAGTTCTGATCTTCAGTTAGAAGCAGTAGATAACTCATTGTCAGATCTCTCTACTCCCGTCGATGGACGCCGAGTGATTATTACTATTAAGAAATGTTTCGCAGTCTTAGCATGTCAATGTGAGGATTATTGAATACAGTACGCTCGAGTTATCTAGTATTGGGTTTATGTGCCTAATATTGAGATTTACCACCGTATGTACTCGCTTATAAGACGAGTCCAACTGCAAATAATGCGCCGGCAGATCTGAATCTGTGCAGTTTGTTAGGTACAGTCAGTATAAAAAGCAACATAGATCTAATCTGAAGGCACCTTATGTTACGGCAGGGTCTCTGTTGTTTGCTGTTTGACTCGACTTATAAGGGAGTGAAGACGGTATGTATAAACCTTTTCTTTGAAATGTGTTGTTCTGCTATCATCTTTTTGAGATGACCCCTCATCAAGATTGGCTTCCGATAAACAGTACCCATCACTATGTTCGATATTACATGTAGGCAAACGATTTGGTGGCAGTTAGTACCCAAGTATACATCTGTAAAGAAAGTGTTTCCATTTATGACATTTCCAGTTCAAACGGCTGAATTTATCACAAATAATGACTTAAATATCAATTAATTCTGGAGATTAAATGTCAAGTTAGCCCCAGATAATTCCAAACGGTACAGACATGCATAATCATTCGAGTTCAGGCAGTGAAATTCATAGTTGCTTGTCGGTTTCGTGACCCATAAAGGGAATCGTTAGGCTAGAACCTCTCTCTCTCTCTCTCTCTCTCTCACACACACACACACACACACACACATACACACACAAACACACACACATTGGACGTACAAGATGTTCAGACGATCTATCAGCTCTGAAAGCCCATCGAAAATAAAAAAAAACGAGTCTCGTTCACCAGAATGTAAAAACATGGCATTGATAACAGGTGGTCTTCCAGAAGAATGTAGCACAAAAAATGCCGCTGTTAACGTCTCTTCGTGCCTTTGTGAAAACCACGACCTAGTACTGCACTTGGATGTAGACTAATATCGGTTACGCAATGAATAATCTACGTAAAGATCTATCTGTCTATTCATACATGTTTCATTGGATGATTCCATATTTCTAATTCAACATTTTGCTTGGGTGAATTGAATGTAGACGGTGAAATACCTACTGGTACATGGGTAGATCTTTTATTTCTAAAAATCGTGCCTGGGGTATGCAGGTATTGACGAAACCTTTATCCGCCATAATTGAAGCCCAAGACAATTATAAAAGTTTGCCAATCAGAGACAGCTTAACGAATGTAAATCCTCTACATTTTGGTTCATTATATGTAATAAGGTCTGGCACATCTTTAATCACTGGTTGCTATCGGATATCTGCCAACTTTCATGGCCAACTAATGCCAACATGCATTGAGTACATGACTGCAATTAACTCCTTGCACGAAAACTCTGTATAGCAGTATGCATTCATTCTCTCTCTCTCTCTCTCACACACACACACACACACACACACGAATCAATTTACCCAGCAGAAATGTCCAAACTGATATAGCACATTAAAACAAATTGTATAATATATAATTTCAGATAATTTTGGAATAATAAAATTTACAGCACACAAACAAACACAGACACACACGAAGATGATGTTGAATTCCTTAATCATCCAAAATCTTCAAACGGTCATAAGATAGTTTACTCTCGTTTGATGAGGCGATTAATATCTCCCAGATAGGAAACCTGTACTACAGTTTTGTCTTTTTGTCTCCGTCTCTAAATTATCCATGTTTTACGGAATTGTGTGTACTTAATTTCAATGCATTGTGTATGAATGAAAATGTACTCGGGTTTCTTTTCCCGCGTTCTGCATTGCCCGAGGATGGTTTGTTCCCTTTAGCTTTTCCAAAATACTGAGTTCGGTTCCACAATGCTGCACGAGCAGAGCGCGTGCTGTGAGAAACCTGATTACCTCAAGTTATCTGGCTGTGAATTGTGAATTTCTACCCACAATCAGGGTACTTATACAGTAAGCTGTCGTTGTTTTAACACAACACAAAAGTCGTGTCAGTAAGCTGTCCATTTTATAAATGGCCCCCTGACCAACAAAAAGCCCGTAAGGCGAAATAGCTTACAGTGGGCTCTGCCCTTTCAAACCAGGTATTGATTGTGTGTTGAAAAATACATATACCAGTAACATTCGTGAAAGCAAACTTTAGCTGCAGAACTGTATTTGTGCTGGGGAGTCGTATAATCTTGTGTGGTTTCGTGCAATCCGTATGGTGGTGTCAGCGGTAACGTTGGTTCGGAGAAAGGTATAATGGTTTACTCGCAGTGGGGTACCAAAACTTCGGGATCAGCGGGTCTGCAGGAAATCAAGAGGCTCTTGAGGAATCGTTCGAGCAGACTGTGAGGGGCGAGCCTTGCGTGGTGGTTTCTTGACCATTCGACAATAGCTGTGGAACCGGAAATACATCGTGATCGTCAACTGGACGCCATGCATACTTTGTTCCATTGTTGAATCATTATTTATTAACACTATGTGAGTGAAATCAATAATTTATCGCTATATGAGTGAAATCAATAATTTCAATATTACTATATGAATGAAAATCAATAGCCCATACATACATCGTACTTGTGGATGAAACATACATTATTCATATTTTTGTACAGTTTCTACACTTCGATCACCCTTGGTGACGGAATCATACATTGATCATATTTGTGTACAAACCCTATACTTGGATACCTTTGGTGATAGAATCATACATTGATTCATATTTGTGTGGAAATGCAATGCATTGATCATCTATGGTGATAGATCGATATATCACTCATATTTGTTTATAAGTTCCATACGTTGGTTATTGTTGGATTACTCGTTTAAGTTGCGCGTTCGGATTAGTTTCATTTAGACTGTTCCGGTGGCCTAAGTGATTAGAGCGCCCGCCTCGGATGCGGGACGTCGCGGGTTCGAACCCCGGCCTCATCATACCAAAGACATAAAAATGGCACTAGGAGCTGCCTCGCTTGGTGCTCACCATAAAGAAGTTTGTGTTAAGGATTATCTGTCGGGATAATTTGACTGGGTGGGATGATGTTCCAGTGGTAGACATCAAATGCCACACTGCAGACATCGTAGCGCTAAGTTAAAAACTAATTATGAAAAACACAAACACGATGTCTCCAGTTATGAAGGATATAATTTCCTTTATATCGGTTGTTTAACTCGGTACGCATCATTCAGTTAAATCAATTGTTGGACTCTGTGCATACGAGCACAGTGTCAGATTCTTTCATCGTTCAGTTACATTATAAACAAACGTCTCGTTCACGAAATTGCTTTCAGTGTCTTCGCTAAATCCAATCCCATCCCGACTTCATCCCGTCACACCATGCTTGAATAGTTTAGTTTACATCATGCATACGCAAACATGACCACACACGCACTCGTGCATCACGCACAACCTTTTCATCTGTCAAGTTCTAAAGCATTCCTGCAAATATATGCACACAATTTGTCTTCGGGAATCGAAGTGTTCTGTTAATAGGAGTGGGTTATTTAAATTTACCTATCATCGGAGTCATTCTATTCAAGTGTTAAAAATGAGTTTGATTTAAATAAGAAGATCCCTAACAAACTCGACACACATGGTTGCTCCGATACAAGGTTAGTTCTTTGCAATCAGAAGATAATTAGGTGCCTAGATAAAAAAAAAAAGATCCGGATACGTGCCTGGAGGTAATGATCAAAAAGTTTATAGACATCAGAATTCCGTGTAATATATCCCAGTACTTTATTTTCACGTCTGGAATTCATCTTTGGGATGACAGTGTCATAAGAGCTGGACTTGTATTGACAAGCTCTCCTAACTTTGATATGGGTGAATTTATGTCCGTTTGTCTGTTTTGTTGCCCATTTGGTCTACAGTACCGGTACAATTGCTGAGACTGTGGGTTGTGCGGATGTTAACAGGTACATTATATATCGTTGCAACTTTGCCAAAACGCATGCCAAGATGTAGGTTATAGATAAGGTGAAAGAGGGGTCTAGTATACAAATTAACAAGTGTGCCAGGTAGCGTCAAGGTGTGGATGGGAATACAGATCTTTCCTGTTGCCGAGTTTGAAATAGTTTCTCCCTTCTGCAAACTAAGTAGGCCGTATGTACCGTACGTATCTGTCCTTGAGAAGAATCACGAGGAGTCCGTATGTGCCATACGTATCAGTCCTTGAGAAGAATCACAAGGAGTCCGTATGTATCATACACATCTGTCCTTGAGAAGAATCACAAGGAGTCTGTAGATACCATATGTATCTGTCCTTGAGAAGAATCACAAGGTGTCCCTATGTACCATACATATCTGTTCTTGAGAAGAATCGGAAGGAGTTCGTATGTACCATTCGTACCTGTCCTTGAGAAGAATCACAAGGAGTCCGTATGTACCGATTTATCTGCCCTTGAGAAGAATCACAAGGAGGCCGTATGTACGTACGTATCTGTCCTTGAGAAGAATCACAAGGAGTCCGTATGTACCATACACATCTGTCCTTGAGAAGAATCACAAGGAGTCTGTAGATACCATATGTATCTGTCCTTGAGAAGAATCACAAGGAGTCCCTATGTACCATACACATCTGTCCTTGAGAAGAATCACAAGGAGTCCCTATGTACCATAAGTATCAGTCCTTGAGAAGAATCAGAAGGAGTTCGTGTGTACCATTCGTACCTGTTCTTGAGAAGAATCACAAAGAGTCCGTATGTATTGATTTATCTGCCCTTGAGATGAATCTCCAAGGAGGCCGTATGTACCGACTTATCTGCCATTAAGAAAAATCACAAGGAGGTCGTAGGTACCGCACGTATGTGTCCTTCAGAAGAATCACAAACAAATGCAATTACTGAGAACACTGATTACTGGAGGTTTTTGTGTTATGGTACATTAAATGGGTTCAAAGAGATGAACATAAGTTGTGAGATATTGATAATCATGTTCCTTTTATCATAACCAAGTACCTACATCCCTTTAAAAAATTAACATGTAATCTGAATTTTATACCTATAAAGTACTTTACTTTCTATATCCCTTGACACAGAGTTAGTAAAAATAGTAGAAAATTGAGTTAATAAAAAAGAAATATTAGAAAAGGAAAATTTCATAGAAGTTACGCAATTACGTTTTTGAGGATTTTCTATTTTAATGATGCTGTATTGTTACAGGTATTCACACAAAAGCTTTAAAGTTAAGTGAAGGAGGTGACCATTCAGTCTAGTAATTTCCTCGCATGATTGAACTTTGACTTACGTTCCTTTACAAAGCGTGACTGATTTTACAAGGTAAAATGCCAGTCCCAGTGAATGTAGAAATATGTATATCATTAGAAACATCAACTACTCTTGTCAGCAGAGAGTAGATAAATGCCATAGACTTTTGGGTGATTTACTGCAATCCTTCCAAGAAAAGAAAAAAATCAAATTTGATGTATTATTTGTTTGTTCTTGAACAGTTATGGAGTTTAGTCTGGTTGAGTGGGAGCATGGCAGATAATTTAAAAAGAACAGGAAAGAAAAATAAGCGCATGTTGGTGGTGGTAGGGAGGACGGAGTAATATACGGCTCGGTATCATACCAAATATATTTTTCTCTCGCTTAACTTGTACCAATTACAAATCGTCTCGTGCAATGAGCTTAACGCTTTGTAACCCCGTTTCTCCTTCTGTAAGCTCGCAAAATTTAAGTTTCTTGAAAGAAAAGTGGAGAGAGAGAGACAGAAAGACAGAGAGAGTTCTTTGGCGAGTAATCTGAACCATGAGATGCACTCATTTAGGGGTTTATGTCCAATTATTGAGTGATGGCGAAATATCGGTTGAACCAGTAAGTGTTCAGTTTTTGCATGAACATGTACTTCTTGTTGCAGATTCTATGTAAAAGTTTAAATGAAATCAGAATGTCTTCATACCGTCAAAGAAACGACATAATATACAAGTCATATTAAATAGTTGACGATAATGCACACTTTTTATGGATATTACAAATCCCTGTTTTGTTGCATTTTTAGGCCTGTCGCCATGAAAGGGATACCATGAGGGTTTCATGACAATGTATAACATTTTACGACTAATATGATTTAAAGAACCCACTGCTTTCTTGCCCTGGACACAGAAGCTATTGGTTTGTGTTTTGTAATGGTTTCATCACCATCGTCGTCGTTTCATCTGGAATGACCACATAAGGGTCATGAAATTTGTTTAAAACACTCTACATTTTATGAAATGAATCATAACTTCATTCAAAATATCAGACTGATTATTGATATATGAACCATTTGACCTTCTTTGCAGTGAATCTATTAGTAATAAGTTCAACTACATCTCCCACTTTTTCAGGTGACCCCGTCCCCCCACTATATTGATGAACAGCTTCTTTCTTATTATTATTAATTATTATTATTGTTGTTGTTGCGGATGTTGTGCCACCTTTTGTCTTTTTCTGCGATGCTGTAGTTACTGTCACTGTCGTCATTGTTGTAAATCTTTAAATACCGCAACTGACATACGTACGTCAGTAATATAGTGATTTTATGCAAAAAATATCAATTCTCATTTAGATGTACAAGGTTTACGTATAGATTTTAATCTCACAAATACATATATATTCCAAAAATAGAATAAAGCAGTAAATAAAGAGAATTATTCTCAACATATTCAAAGTCTACTAAATAATTATCCTTCGTGCATATGTGTAATATATTTCCAGTACCTCACGAATGTTACAGTTAATAACTGTGATATTGCACACATTCGAATTCTTTATTTACAATGTGGGTACATGAGAAAGCTTGCCAGTAGTTTTTCGTGGGTCGGTGTTTCTTTCCGGGGTTATCCCGGGTTCTTCCTCCACCATTTATACTGGCCGCCATATATAGCATATCTTGTGCTGAAAAATGGCATTAAACCCAATAACAATAACAATAGAAACCTTTAACAAATGTATAGAAAAACGTCTAAAATGCTAGAAATGGGTTATGTAAAGAATATGCAAGGGTTTCACGACATATTCAGTTTTGGCTTTGCACTCGGAAGAGGGCAATGGATGTACGTGCATCTCATGCTTGTTATTACAACTGATATCTAAGAGCACTTTCACGTTATAAGCATCAAGTCAGACTACATTATTTGTTCTTAATTTATCTCAATAAAATATTCAAACACACAATTCAAGAATGCAAACTATAAGTATCTTGAAAGGCTTGAATGGATTAGTCAATGAAACAATATGGTTTAAGGACTATTTTGGAGCGATTCTAAAATGGAAAGCAAAGGTTGAAATGTTTCTTCTTTACTTAAATATATGGAGACAAATCATTCTTTGTTCTTTTTGTATATCAAATGTTTGTCCCGCTTCTTTAATTCAAATTTAGTACCATTTTCATATGAAAGACTTCTACCCCTTTAGGAGCCCACTGTCAAGACACGCTAGTTAACAAGTCTGATCGACTGACCGTAAATCATTTAAAAGTGACTATAGATAGAATAACATCTGTATAATTATTTATTCATTATTTCTTGCCTGTTAATCGATTTTTTCCATCCTTCTGGATGATTCCATTTAACATGTTCAATGAGGACATTTATACCTTGGTGTCTGTTTGGAATTTCTGCATTTTATACTGATTAGGCATATTGATATTGTAGCATAACATTGGGTCACCAAAAATCCGCTTCCTGATATGGCTCACTAGACTTATATGACTTAACAGCTGTCCATTTCACTAATCTGGCTTATGAAGTATTTTAAGAACACATCCTGTGTAACTTATGTCCCAAAATTTCTTTGGTTTTCATTTTACCTATATCCTGATAACAATTATTTCTATAGATAATGGTATAAATAATATACACCATCTCTTGCTCAGTATCGAAATGATACAGATCGCGATCATAAACCCAACAGATAAAAAAATATGGCGTCAAGAGTGGTAACAAGTCCAGCCAATCAGATGCAAGATCACCTCAATGATATATATGGATCCTGTTTAGTTTTGAAACTGCTCAAAATCTTGACGATGTCAGCCCATATTCCAATTTTGATCAGGATCCAATAATAATTATAACTTCCTGAGTGGTCATAAGCTCGGCAAACCACATGCAAAAATTACGTCTTAAATATGCATGGATCTTGTTTATTACTGACACAGACCATGTTTTTGATGATGTAAGCATATATTTCAAATTCAATTACGTATATGTAATTTAATTACTTGTATGTTAGTTTTAAATTCTCTTTTATTTTATTTTTGTTTCATTACATGTTATTGTAATAACTTTACTCACTGGATTTGACATTGTTTTTGGAAAATTCAGTTCAGTTCGATGTTGCTACATTGTATTTTTAGCTGACCTAGTTCCTGACCTTGATTCAGAAAATTGATAAACACAGAGTTAAAATCATTTGACGTAATCAAGGTCATACTTGGCGTACGTGTTAGTCTGAATAAACAACGTTTTATTTTTAAATTCATTTCCAGTGTGGGAATCATTGATTCTTAGCTAGGGCTATACTAGCCTATGTGGTAATTGCCATATTATTTTACTGAGCTGTTCGAAATAAGTGACCACGTGACCCATCATGCAGGTCTGAAATTGCGTTTTTAGTTGGGTTTAATACTCATATCTAAGTGATTTTAAGTCAGTCGTAGTTTACACCTTTAGAGCTCAAGGTCTTATTATTGTTGATGCCAGTTTGATTTAAACTTCTTCTATTTTTTGGATTTAAGAATTTATTTTCCCTGGAAAATACCAGTGCTTATAAAAATTCTTGGACAAAGACATTTAGTGGAAATTATTCAGAATTCTAAAGCCGGAATTATATTCTTGGTGACTCAATAAGGAACTGTTGACACATCAGCACAAAACTGGTTATAGAGGACGCCATCGTCCTCCATCTTGGAACTTCATCGAGATTCGAACTTGGATTCAATTAGAACTTTTTAGTGATAGGACTTATATTTTTAAATTCTAGGATTAAGTTTTGGATCAGATTCACAAACCGTAAGACCTTTTTCATATTTTTATCTTGTTTTCTAGGGAAAAAAATTATTTTGTTAAATTTACAAAGCTTGTTGACTTCACTCTTTTCTTTGTTACTTTTGTACAAGCCTACACGTAACAAAAGAAAATTGGTTTTTCTCGCCCTTGGGATATACGAATTTGGCTAAAATATTTCAGAAAATTGTTTTTTGAAATTTAAATTCCCCTAGATTTCAGAATATTTTAAATCCCAAGTACTATTTCATATTTTGTTTGAAACTTTTAGTGGAATCAACAGGCTTTTTTCACAATGTCATCAAAAGTGGAGACATTTCTTTCTAGTCCTACTCAGGAGCAGTTGAATTGTTTGAAAACAGATGAATTGCTTGAACTTGCTAGAAAATACAATCTTTATGATGCAAAAGCTTCTTTAACGAAGCAAGAAATAAAAAACATTTTGATCCAGTATTTGGTAGAAAAGAATGTTTTCGATAAAAGTGTTTTGGGTTTGGTCAGTAAGTCTGTATCAGGCTCTGACAAAAGTAAAGGAATTTAAATTAAAATACAAAATGGAATTAGAGTTAAGGAAGCTGGAACTTCAGAAAAAAAAAGAGGAAAAACATATACAAATGCAACTGCAATTGGAGAAAGAGAAAGAACAAATGTATTTACAGAAAGAAGAAAAACAAATGCAGTTACAATTGGAGAAAGAAAATGAACAAATGCTTTTACAGAAAGAAGAGAAACAATTGCAGTTGCAATTTGAGAAAGAGGAGAGAGAAAGACAGATGCAAAGAGAGAAGGATGAAAGGGAATTTCAAATTCGGTTAAAAGAATTAGAGCTGGCAAATAGAAAATACTCCCCTACTTTTGACGTTTTCAAAAATATCAAGTTAGTGCCCCCTTTTCTGGAAAAAGAAGTAGACTGATATTTTCCTCGTTTTGAAAAAATTGCGGAAACTTTGAAGTGGCCAAGGGAACATTTGACTCTATTATTACAGTGTGTACTTACCGGTAGAGCTAGTGATATTTATTTTTCACTGTCACTAGAGCAGAGTGTTGACTATGATTTGGTTAAAGACTGTATCTTGAAGGGTTATGAGTTAGTCCCTGAGGCTTATCTGCAAAACTTCAGGAATTCTAGAAAATCCACTGACAAGACCTACGTCGAATTTGCAAAAGAAAAAGAGCAGTTATTTGATAGGTGGTGCTCTTCTAGAAAGGTTAACAAAGATTACGAAAGTCTCAGACAACTCATTTTAGTTGAAGAGTTTAGGAACTGTGTCCATAGTGACATTAGGATGTATCTTTACAAGCATAAGATCGAAACCTTGGAAAATGCTGCGCGTGTCGCTGATGAATATTCCTTAACTCATAAGGTTCCTTTTGTAGGCAAGTCTTTCACTCAGCAGTCTAATGGTAAAAAGGTATTTTAGCCTAATACGACTCCTTCTAAAAGTCAATCTGGCACAACTTTTAAAAATCAAGCTTCTGGTAAGCTTGATTCAAAATCTTTGTCTCTTCCTACGTGTAACTATTGCAAGAACAAAGGACACGTTATTTCTGATTGATGCAAACTGAAATATAAGCATCAGAATCAAGATAGACCTATCCCAAATACGCTTATTTCTAAGAGGTCAAGGTCACGGTTATGTATTGAAAGCAATACATTTGTTGGGTCTAATAATCCCCGTCTGATGTTATTATGGAGCATTATGAACCATTCATGTCGAAGGGTTCTATATCACTCTTGGGTGATTTGGCCAATCCTATCCCTATTAAAATTTTAAGGGATACAGGAGCTTCTCAGAGTCTTTTATTATCAGGTACTTTGCCTTTTTCTGAGAAGTCTTCTTTTAATGAGAGTATTCTCATTCAGGGGGTAGAGTGCGGCTTTGTTAATGTTCCTCTCCATTGTGTACATTTATCATCAGACTTAGTTTCAGGACCTGTGACAGTCGGAACAGTGTATAATTTACCCGCTGAGGGCATTCATTTGTTACTAGGCAACGACCTAGCTGGAAACAAGGTTTTGGTTAATCCACTTGTAACTGACAAGCCTTCTTTGGATCAGAAAGTTGATCCTATTGAAAAAGAATTTCCAGATATATACCCAGCTTGTGCAGTTACCAGAGCTATGGCAAAGAAAGCTCTTGAGAATGATTTTAATACGGAAAATATTCCTTTAGCTGACACATGTATTAGTCAGGCTTTTGATGAGGTCACTTTCACTCCTTGTTTGGATCAATCAAAAGGTATTGATCACAGTGATCCTCTTTTAACTACTCATTCTCATTTATCTAATCAGTGTAACAAACGACAATCACTTGTCGTCGAACAGGAAAAATATCCCGAGATCTCCTGTTTGTTTCAGAGGGCCATTTGTGAAACTGAAGCCACTGAAGAGTATCTGTCTGTTATTTCATTAAAAATGGAATTCTTATGAGAAAATGGAGGCCTCCCGAGGTACCTGTTGGTGACGAGTGGTCAGTGAACTATCAGATTGTAGTTCCAAAATCTTACAGACAGGAAATACTTAGTCTGGCCCATGAAACTCCTCTGGCTGGTCATTTAGGAATTAATAAGACTTATCACAAGATCTTGACTCACTTTTATAGCCAAAAATCAAAGGTGATGTTTGTAAATACTGCAGATCTTGTCATACTTGTCAAATGGTAGGAAAACCCAATCAGAAGATTCCTAAGGCTCATCTGTAACCTATTCCTGCATTTGATGAACAATTTAGTAGAATCATGGTAGA
>JAECUM010028936.1:0-10118 GCA_016617855.1 Megalonaias nervosa | reverse complement strand
TATATGTTGAGAGAAAAGTGGCGTCCTTAAGGAATTATTTCAGTTGCCACAGATACTGGCACCCGACGTAATTCCATTTCGCATTCGATCTGAGATAAAATTTATCCACTGTATTTTCAAATTGCATTAAAGGTAAGAAGAATAATTTAAAAATGTTATATTCTAGTAGATTAGAACCTAAATTTTCTTCCTGTCTCTCCCTTTCCATTATATTTATTTTCCGGATTCTTCCCGACAGGTCGTGTCTGACTCATACAGATCCCGTCGGAAACTAGGAATACCCACCACGTTAAAATCAGTTTATTGTGGTCGGTTGATCACTATCTTTTGTTCACCTCTTGTCTTCCCCTCTCTGAACTTTTTGAAGATCCTCGACAACTGATATTCTTCTTGTGAAATAGTCTCACTCATCATAAAAAGAAAGGATAAAGCATGACAGGGAATTTAGAGTACCGCAGTTCTGCAGTGATGACGTGTCTTCATTTGCTGCACAATTTGCATTTCTGCAGTTCTTTTTGTACAATTGCGTATTGTTAGGAATACAACATTGTTAATAAATACCTTGAGGAGTTTTATGCTAATAAACATTAATATAACCAGAAGAAATATCTTAATCTAGCAATGGTCAAGCTTCAGGGGCCTTCAAATGCAAGTGGATGGTTTTGTTTTATTTGGTGACTTAGCAACACAAGTTGGCTTTGTAGAGCCGAGGCAACTGGAGTAAAGTGCCTGCCTCAAGAATACTCCACGGCAGCCGACTTCGGCTGATCCGACAGCAGGTTTAGAACTCTCATCCTTTCGGTCGCGAGTTCGACACAATCTATCCAGTGAGCCACCACATCTTCCTGAAGTAGACGTATAATGATATCAATCTAATTAAACAGGTTAGAGAGCTATGAATAGGTCCAGCTAGGGATCGAAACCATGTCGCGAGTATTGGACCTTACAAAAATTAAATGAAAATCAGATATAACAGCATGAAGCTGGAGTTGGACTGGATCAAGCGAGGACACTGAACACATTTTTGTGAATGAGATGTTTATTTATAATGCAATTGAACGATTAATGACTCTGACACCATATTCGTGAACATAAAGTCTAACAATGGCTTTAACAAAATGATGCGCACAGAGTTCAACAAAGGATATAAGAAAATGATATCGCTCCCAACTGGATCAAATTACAAAATATAACTTCAACGAGTAACTAAACAATAATCAACGTATGGAACTTATAAACAAATATGATTTATGTATGGATCTATCACAATAGATGATCAATGAATATAATTTATACATAAATATGATCAATGTATGGTTCACCAGCAAGTTAGATGTATTTGTTATTGATTTTCAATCATATAGCGATATTGCCTGCTAGTTTTATCTAGACAGTGATATTGAATAATATTGTTTTAAAACCGCAGTATATATGTATCTCGTGGCATCTAGACGACGATCGCCATGTTTTACCGGTTCCACCGCTCTCGTCGCATAGTCAAGGAGCCGCCATGCTTGTCACGCTCCTCTCAGTTTGCTGAAGAAGCCATCGAGAACCTTCATATCCCCTGCATACCCGTTGGTCCAGATGCTTTAATCGCAATGTGAGTAAACTAGTACAGTCCTCCGAGCACAGGAGCCACCACGCATGTTGCGCACCTCCAAATCTGCTTATTGATCCATCGAGAGCCTCTTCTTCCTCTTCAGACCCGTTGGTTCCGGTGCTTCGGTCCCTCACTGTGAGTAAACCAATAGCGTTCTCCGAGCCAACGTCACCATCGATCGAAGTATCTGGGTTACACGAAACTGCATGGAGTTCATCGACTCCCCTTCAAAACAGCTCTGCAGCTGAAGATTGCTTCCGGAAAGTTGACAGTGTCTTCACAAACTTCATTTGTATTGTGACAATGCAAGGAAAATGGGGCTATAAGTAACCTGGTTGTAGTCAAATCCTGAGAACATATTTGACACCATATTGATAAGATGAACAAGATGTTCGCATATCTAGAATTATCAGCAACGTTACAATAATGCACATGATTATATCACACTTATTTCTGAAATTTGTCTGCAAATGTCTATGTTGTTTGTAATATAGTTAAAACGTTAACACTTAGAATATTTTTAACAATTCTGAATCACGATGAAATGCGATTTGACACTGTTCACATAGCGTTATGTTCAACCGTACCATTGTAAATCTTGGGAGCAGAAAATATTCAGGTTTTTCAGTCATGATTAATGCAGTCAACTAAGCAAGGAACTTTTTAGTTGCTTACTTCATGCGCTGTTTCGATAGATTATGGCTTTTTAAAGCGTTGTTAGAAAAGAAGCACGAGGTATCTAATTACTGTTAGGACTCTATGGTCTTAAACTAAGTAACGGAAAAAAAAGCGAAAACCAACAAGTTTTGTAAAATTCAACAAATAATTTATTTTCGTAGAATACTAAGTGAAAATTTAAAAAGAACTTTCAAAATTGGTAATTAAATCCCAAATAGTCATATAAGTTCTATCAAAAGTCCAAATGTATTTTGTCCCAAATGAAATCCAATGTTATTCCAAATACGTTCCAATATTGAATATGTTGATGTGCCTCTTATCTCAAAAATGGTAACATGCCAATGACTTGGAGTGTGATGATGTACTAACATTCTTCTGACTTATCACAACAATACAGTAAAATTGTCCTTGTCTGAACTCACCATAATTACAAACTAATATTTCTGTCCAAGAATATTATTGATGAGCACCCTGCATTTCCAGTTAGCAATAATTAGAACACATAATTCCAGCCAGATGAAAAACCAATCTTATTAAAATTAAATCTCCACTGTTATACATGAAGATCTGACAGCGACCGCTTAGGGGTCATGTTCTGGTAACCTATGTTATTACCATAATCACTAATTTTATCAGCCAATTAGATGAAGTCTTATATCTTCACGTCTGGAGACTGAGCAGTTTGGATGAAGAGCATGAATGTGTACTGAACGCATTTGATTCACTTTCAGATTTTTCAAAGGTCACCAGAACATGACCCCTAAGCGGTCGTCAGATTTTCCCGTAGGACAGAAACGATCTGATTTTAATCAGATTGTTGAAAAACTGAACACAACAATATATACTTCAAGATGTTAAGACAAGAATGAGTAATTTTATAGTAAACAATATTATATAAAAAGCTCTGTGTGTGTGTGTGTGTGTGTGTGTGTGTGTGTGTGTGTGTGTGATTTGGATTTTTAATGTAGCTTTAAAATATTTTCAGTCAAATCGCTACGATGTCTGCAGTGTGGCAGTTTATAGTGATATCTAGCACCGAGGCATCATGCCGCAGACACGTAGCATTATGACTTACCCAGTCACATTATCCTGACACTAGGCCGACCAGTCCTAACACTAACCTCTTCATTCTAAACGTCTACCGAGGCAGCTGTCAGTACCATTTTTATAAGTCTTTGGTATGACTCGGTGGGGATTTGAACACACGACCTCCCGCAACCGACGCTAAGAAGCTAAGATAAAAAAATAGAAGCAGGATGAAGGTCAAAAGTTTATTTCTAGAACATTCTAAGTTATCAACAAGCTAACGGCTATTACTAAAATTCTAATAACGAACATGGCAAATATCAGGTACATTAGGTTTTCCCATGGGGGAATACCAATATCATAGACTAAGATTAAGATAAATATGTTACCTTCATTGATAATGATCCTCATATTTAATATATACTCACAGAGAAACATTTGCAATGTATTATTTTGTTTACTGTTTCCTACCAGTGCAAAAAATAATGTCATGTCTTCAAGCAAGTAGTTCATTGAACTAAATTTTATGGAAAGGTTGTCAGAATGGTATATCTGTCTTAAAGTACGATATGGTATATGGCTGCATACAATACACAGTGGCGTACATTAAATGTTCCATATTTCATGCGGATGTGTACAACGTACCATGACCTTCATAAACAAGTATAATCAAAATATTGTTTCTGTAATGAAAAGAAATTAAGGATACGGTTATTTCTGGTAGCCAATAAGTGTTTGAACTGTTTAAACTGTGACTTGCTATTGAACGAAAACGTGACTTGTGATCGATCAGAAATCAACTTGACTAGAGTAAGTGATTACTATTTGCAGCCAGTATCTCGCCCACGCCCACATGGTAGACAGAGTAAATTGAGGATGGGTCGGGATGATTGCTAAAATCATCACTCAAACATACTAGCAGTCCAACCTTTCTAATGTTTGAGTCTAGAAATGTGGAAAATTTCTGAGAAAAAAGAATCAGACACCTTGCTTAAGAATCGTTTTGAAAATGCATGGCAGAACGTAACGTCAAGTTTCATTATGAAACAATACATATGTGAAACCCATTACACTGGTCTACAGCCAAAAAACTTCCGAAATAAATGTAGTCAACCTGTACTAATTCTGGGTCACTGAGAACGAAAATGATGCTTAAAATTGTTAATTGGCTCTAGTTTTAAAGATATAATACTGGGTCAGTATATACGACCTTTGATTTGGGAATGGCGGAGGATAGGTGAGTTATAAAGGGAGCGGCTCTCAATGTAAACCAGAAATGACTAAAATACATCTTTGACTGGATCTATGAATAAATCAATGACTTTGTTTGAACAGTACTTACTCTTTAGGCAAAACAATGAATGATGCAATCTGAAGCTGGTATTACGTCATACGTTATATTAATTGCATCATGTTATTCCTAGAAGTCATGGATGATGCAATCATAACTGAGCTTACATCATTCTGCTGAACAAATTGCCCTATATCAACTATAGAAATCACAGTGTCGTGCTCTCCTTTTTGTCAGTGTTTGATTTTGCAAAGGGACACATTTCTGTTTAGCCAAAGTGAGCAGAGATGCCTTGTATATGTGTGAACAATGCAGATAAATTTTGTTATGTTTATGATGAAGCGACTTTTGCATCACAAAAGCGCAGTATAACCACTATGGCTAAGAAAGCCTGTCACCTTTATTTTGGCTGCAAAATTGGAAATCAGAACAAGAGGTGGGCCCAACACATATGCTGCAACACTTGTGCAACAAATCTTCGCCAGTGGTTGAACAGGAAAAGGAAATCTAGTGCCAATGATTTGGAGAGAGCAAACAGATCATATCAGCAATTGTTAATTCTGCATGGTGCCTCCAGTTGGGAAAGTTGTATCAAAGAAGAAAAAGTGGACTGTACATTATCCAAACATTCCATCAGCTATACACCCAGTACCACAAGGAGAAGGACTGTCGGTTCCTGATGCATCATAATCATTCTCACTTGAGTCAGACGAGGAATAGGAAGAGGATGAAACTTCTAGTCCTGAACCATTAATATCACATGACCCATATTTCCTCCCATCATCCTCCCCTGAACCACACCTCCTACCACAAAGTGAACTGTATGACGTTGTCAGGGATTTGAAACTATCCAAGAGCAAGGCAAAGCTGTTGGGCTCCAGACTACAGTAGTGGAAGCTCCTGGCAGGTGATGTTAAGGTTTCCATGTTCCGTGACCGTCAAAACGATCTTGTCCCATACTTCTTATGGAAGGTGATCTTGTAGCCTGCAACTACATCGATGGTGTGAAGGGAGCCCTCAACATCGTTCATGATCGAGATGAGTGGAGACTGTTCATTGATTCATCGAAGACGAGTCTTAAATCTGTTTTGCTGCATAATTGCAATGTTTTGCCATCAATTCCAGTTGGTCATGCAGACCATATGAAGGAAACCTATGAAAACATTAAACACCTTTTGAGGTACATAAACTATGACCAACATGAGTGGTAGTGTTGTGGCGATTTTAAAGTTCTTGCTCTCTTGCTTGGTCTGCAGACTGGATACACAAAGTACTGCTGTTTTCTCTGCAAACTGGATAGTCGTGTGAGGGATTCCCACTACATCAAGTGAGATTGGCCACTCCGACAGTCATTGGAGATTGGGAGGAAAAAATGTTCAGCATCCACCACTTCTTGAATCAAGGTATATTTTGTTACCACCCTTGCACATCAAGCTGGGTCTCATGAAGAACTTTATCAAGGCCATGGACAAAACACAAGCAGCTTTCAAGTACCTCCGTGGAAAGTTTCCAAGGTTAAGTGAAGCTAAGATAATGAAAGGTGTCTTTGTTGGTCCTCAGATTCGTGAACTTCTTCGAGATGATGCATTTGACTGCTGTTACGAGTCTATGCTCTTAAAATAATTAACAGAAAAGAGTGAAAGACAACTAGCTTTGTAAAATTTACCAAATATATCTACTTCCCTTGAATACAAAGTGAAAATCAGAGAAAAAAAACAACAACTTACGGTATTGCAAATTAAATCCCAAAGTAACCCACGAATTACAGACACAAGTCCTAGTACTTAAAAGTCCTGAACAAAATTCGATAAAAGACCAGAAAAAATCCCAAAACTGAAATCGATGACACGTCTGTGGTAGAAATGAAGTGTTGATGTGTCAATAGTCTTTTGTTAAATCACAGAAATATAATTCCATGTTTGAATGTACCATAAATTCCATTGAAGGTCTCTTCCAAGAGTTTTATTAGAGCACTTTTGTATTTCCGGAGAACATAATCACTTCAGTTCAATAATTTGAATAAAAAAGATTCCAGCCCAAAACTACTGGTCACAACATATGAAGTGCTAGATGTTAAGGCACGAATGACCAAGTCCTCACAATCACAAGATTATATAGTTCTCTACTTGACCTCAGGTCACAATTATCATTTTCTAAAAAATCCATTACCTAATGGAAAATAACCTTCTAGAATGATCCTGATGTTTATAAAATCAAAACCACAACCTGTAAAATTCACATAGGAAAGTCCAAAACCCTGACCCACATAAACATATTTACTTCTTTTATTAATAAAGATCCTGATATTAAGCCCATATACATAGGGAATAATTTAGCTATGTATTAGTTTTATAAAAGAAAAGCAGTCAATCAGAAATGAATTCAATTTTGGATCAGGTCAGGTCCAGCATACAATGATACATTACAATAGCATGTAATGAAATATTTTTTTTTTAAACTAACAAACAGACAATTAAATTAAATATGCACAGCACCGTGCACTGCGTGGCAAGGAAAAGACGGCATGGAACACTTTCCAGTTAGTGGCAACAAATTTTCTCGGAAACAACAAGGCAGACAAGTACAGGGAGTTGGTGGAAAACTTCCTCAAGGCATACAAAAGCCTGGGCTGCATCATGTCACCAAAAAATACATTTTTTGCACTCTCATCTAGATTTTGTTCCACCGAACTACGGAGCAGTGAGCGACGAACTCGGCTAGAGATTTCACCAGGACATTGCAACAATGGAGAAACGCTATTATGGCAAATGGAGCCCATCAATGCTTGCAGATATTGCTGGACAGTCACAAGAGATGCTCCATTTAATGAATACAAGAAACAAGCAAAGAAGCGCCGAGCAGACACTGAGGACTAAACTATGTACTTATATATACATAAACATTTTTTTTTTTTTTTTGCCTTTTGTTTCATAATAAATTTTATTTAAATAACCCTTTTGCTGTTCTTTAAAGTGTTACATAAGCAGGACAGGTGAAATATTATCATGTAAAGCAAGTATAAACACATGAAAAGACCTAGGTTTACAATTTATGATTAAAACTCTACTATCTACACCATATACATAGACGTATAATCTAAAAACTTAAATATCTTGGAAACAGTAGCCAATCAGTTGTTTTAATTGTCATATTTGAATTCAGCACATTAAAATCCATAACAAATAGCACATTTTATCTCTGAAACAGATGACTTCTAAACATTTGTAGACCAGTGTTAATTGTTTAATTCAGTTTCGGTTCCAGGACGTAATTTACCTGCTATTAAAATAAAAAGAAATACAAAAAAGATATTGTATAGGTCTTCACAGACAACTACATGAATGTCATTTAGAACTACAGGATTTAGTTTAGTGGCGGGAACAAATGTAGAAAGTGGTGGAATTTAATTAAATAATAGGTAATTAGGGAAATAAGTTACGTAATAACGATGGATTTTCGCGTATCACTTAATAAAGAAATATTAATGACATGGTGTGATATGAAATTGCACTGCTCTTTTGAGAGAGCTGAATATAATATTTTAATATAAAAAGCACAAACTCTTAAGCTTTATTTAAGATATGTCACCAAAGTTATAGTGTTAAAGGATTGTAATTTAGTCCGTTATTAATACTGGAAAATCTCCGAGGAGTTTCAGATCGATGGAAATGTGAAAACGATTTTCCAAAAGCAGATTGCCTCTGAGAATAGTAGCAGATGTGACAAATGTGTGAGTGTCATACAAACAAAAATTAGACAAATAAACCTTCATCATGAATCATATAGTGTATTGACATACGAAGCACAGAGAACATGAAGTCGATTAAACTAGTATCGTATTACCGTAAGGACGAGTAAGCAGTGTTTGCAAACGGATTTGTCTTCAAAGGGAGCATCCGTATAAAGAACCATTAGGTTGTGAACATAATTCCTCGGAAAAAATATATATGATGTCGAATCCATTTGTTTTTATTATACTACCTCAAAAGTCATTGTATGGTGATAGTACTCGCAATTATCCCCCACCCATTTAAATATAGTATTGTAACGACAGGTGACAACCGCATCTATCTCGACAGCAGTGAGAAACTTTCCAGAAAATGTTAAATGCTCTATAGAGATGCACACTCGATTCATTAGCATTTACTGCCCTGTATTGCTTTCATGCTTAGAACATGTTACCAGCAAGCACCAGGTCCCGATATGTTATCAGCAAGGGTAAGGTCTCGATATGTTACCAGCGAGGATGCATAAGGAGCTGGCTGATAAAATACCATTGCCTAAGGTCTCACAATATTTGTCAGAAAATACATGTATGGAGCACTTCCTGATGTGCGAAAAATGTCTAATGTCAAGGCCAAATTCAAATACGGAGAAAGTTTCAAGGAGAGTAATTTCCAGCCCTCATCCTGACCTTGCTATCATATAATGTGCTTGAGCATAGTTAGTTACATTATGAATGCACTGACCAGCATGGCCCTTCCTTTCTGACAAGACACAGATAGTTCAGTCAATGTGGCCACCTCAAATACTGCATTTGTCGTAAGTGAATTATCTCAAACTAGTGAAATAGGGCTTTTGGTATTCCTTCATTGTATAAATTATTTCCTTAAGTGTATGAAATCCGAGTCCAGACTCCCTACAGAGTGTTGAGTGATCAAAAGCGAAATGACCGCAGAGGAAAACTGCACGATTCTGCAAGATAACTAACTTTGCCAAATGGAATAAACTTTTGGTATCTCCCTCAGTTTGGATAAATGTAGTATCCAACAAGTTTGCAGATAATTATTCCCAATCTCTGCAAACATTCACTAACAGGACATCAGCTGTCATACAAAGATGCGATCAAACACTTAGAACTGGAAATCTTGCGCGATTTGTCCTAGAAAATGCACACAAACCACGCAGTGAAGAAAGTTAACAGCATGTGGGGGATCATGAGAAGAAACATTACGAGTTAATAACGATCAGTCTAAATCGGCATCCCATCTCTCACTAGCAAGATACATCTTGTACTTATACTTTACATTATAGTGCACATATACCCCGGACCTGATTATAAACAGGTTTAGACAATACATCAGAGAGTTGTCTGCTACGTGACCAGCAGCTACAGAAATACCTAAAAAGCGACATCCATGCTTGAACATCCACAACGAGGATCCCTCGCGTCGTACCAAGGACACACAAATGAACTATAAGACAGCCCACAACCTCATGTGTTTGGTGAACATACTTTTAAATTCCCTCCTCAAATGTACCATGTTTAACCTGGCAAGAAACCTAGGCAATTTCCCTTCTCTAACGATTACTTTAAGAATAATTCTCTACCAACAGCTGCTGATTCATTGGTTTCAGGATATGAATATTTAACTGGCTTCCATCTCACTGTTATCTATACATTTTCTGTATTTTAACTTATTTTTTACCACAAGCCGCACATCACGTAATAGTCGGGGTGATTGTTCTGTCGAAACATGTGAATAAATAGATACATCATGGACATATATATATATATAT
>JAECUM010028935.1:0-43075 GCA_016617855.1 Megalonaias nervosa | reverse complement strand
CAGTGAAATCCCACTATACTTTGCATTTGTTATAGCATGAAGATGAATATACCATAAACATCTCATGGGTCCTTAAATTTTTGCAATAATTTCACGTATTTATTGAAGTACAGCAAAGCTTCAGTGCCAACATGAGCAGAGCGTTTGACAAGATGTGTTGTATTCTTGAAGAAAAATGTTATCTTTTTGACAATTTTTGAAAAGACGTTAGTTTTTGTTAACATGCTAATTAATTTATTTATGTAAATTGTCAAGAGCAGTTTTGGTCACTGATACATTCCTCACCCATCTTAATCCTTTTCAATTTAGTCAGAAATGCAGACAGCAGCTCCAAATCATTCAAATACACCACTGTAATTGTAAAGGTACCTTCATATAGCTTGAATTTTCAGCTCAAATACTTTTCAACCCCACAGAAAAGTTTCCTTTTCAAAGCTCCCAATGTCTGATATATGGATTTTATGATCAGTAAAAATGCAGACCCTTTGGACACGTCCAACAACTATGAATGTTTTGAAAATGTAGTGTTTCATAAATTTGTGTGGGTTTATTATCAAGAAATTAAGTATTTAGATTCAAATGGAATCTAGCAGAAAAATGACAGAAGTTATGGTTTTTGTGCATATTTTCAATGGAATTATTATTTTAGATACCATGAGATTAGCAGCTGATTACATTTAAGTTGCCAGTTAAGCCAATGAATAGTTATGTACCAAATATGAAATAAAGTCCATATTTTTTTTTTCTCAGTCCCACCCGGAACCGCCATCCCTTCCCCTCTTGTATTGTATACCTAAGAGGATATAATTGCGCTGGGTTCCCAAAAGATTTAAAAAGTGAAAAGTCATTTGACCCTTGACACCAAAATCTCAGGAGTCGAAATGAAAATCTTTAGATTCAAAACTGAAATCCCCAGTCATTGGATTCGTGAGATCAGAGCTTGGATTGTTCCCATTCGTTTGATTCGTGAGCTCAGAACTTGGATTGTTCCCAGTCATTGGATTCGTGAGCTCAGAACTTGGATTGTTCTCAGTCATTGGATTTGTGAGCTCAGAACTTGGATTGTAACCAGTCATTGGATTCGTGAGCTCAGAGCTTGGATTGTTCCCAGTCATTGGATTCGTGAGCTCAGAGCTTGGATTGTTCCCAGTCATTGGATTCGTGAGAGCTCAGAACTTGGATTCTTCCCAGTCATTGGATTCGTGAGCTCAGAGCTTGGATTGTTCCCAGTCATTGGACTCGTGAGCTCAGAGCTTGGATTGTTCCCAGTCATTGAATTTGTGAGCTCAGAGCTTGGATTGTTTCCAGTCATTGGATTTGTGAGCTCAGAACTTGGATTGTTCCCAGTCATTGGATTCGTGAGCTCAGAGCTTGGATTGTTCCCAGTCATTGGATTCGTGATCTCAGAGCTTGGATTGTTCCCAGTCATTGGATTTGTGAGCTCAGAGCTTGGATTGTTCCCAGTCATTGGATTCGTGAGCTCAGAGCTTGGATTGTTCCCAGCGATTGGATTTGTGAGCTCAGAGCTTGGATTGTTCCCATTCATTTGATTCGTGAGGTCATAACTTGGATTGTTCCCAATCATTGGATTCGTGAGCTCAGATCTTGGATTGTTCCCAGTCATTGGATTTGTGAGCTCAGAGTTTGGATTGTTCCCAGTCATTGGATTCGTGAGCTCAGAGCTTGGATTGTTCCCAGTCATTGGATTCGTGAGCTCAGAGCTTGGATTGTTCCCAGTGATTGGATTTGTGAGCTCAGAGCTTGGATTGTTCCAATCATTTGATTCGTGAACTCAGACCTTGGATTGTTCCCAGTCATTGGATTCGTGAGATCAGAGCTTGAATTGTTCCTTATTCATGAAGCTGATGCAAATCGACGCTAACAATTTCTTACAACTTTGGGATATTTATTTGATAACCAATAGCGGAGACAACTCTTAGTAACAAAGATTTCCAGGTGTCACGTTTTTAGAACATAATCTTGCATAAACATTCCCTTTCTTCTACCTTTTCTTGCATCAAAACTTACGATTCAACAGCAAAATTAACTACCATTGGTGAAACTAGGGAATAACTTTGATCCATTCTCGGTTCTGAGACTGAAGTGTTATTTTCTCAGATCAGTTAAATTTTCCAATAATTATAAAATTAGTTACCGGTATGTGCAGGGCATATTAATAAATCATATCTTTTAATAAATACTGTATATAAATTAAGATCACTTGTTGGAATTTAATTGATTTTAGGGACAGACCGAATTTAGTAGAATCCTGCATGTGGGGATGATGCAGCAACAAAACTGAATATGTCTTTCTATATGGATGTACCCATATAAACAACAAGTGTTGTGTTACTGTCCATACTCTTCTACCAGGATTTAGTCGACTGCTTCTTTTACATGTAATTTCATTCTGATATTTGGTCTGGCTAATTGATACGTCAGCTTTTACTGAAGTGGACAATATATACTGGAAAGGTACATCAGTTATGGCAGAAAAAGCTCCATCAAAGTTAAAACCACTAGAGATGATAACGTAATGATAATAATTTGTTTAAAGGGGGCAGCAAAACTAGATGTGCAGGTACTAATCTCCCAATGTGGCCCTCAAAATAAAAAGGGAAACGATACAATTTTTATCATAAAACTTGTGCACACAACACACACACATCTACACGCTCAAGCAGATATTTTTGCAACCCTTCAAAATCAAAATTCATATCAGTCCGTTAAACTAATGCAGATCCATTCTTCCTGTCTGTGCAGATGATTTGGAAAGTTTTCCTTGTAGTACATCCTGGCATCTTCATCAGCCAGTGATACTGGCTGCCATGTATAGCCAATCATGTTCTGAAGAATGGCATTGAGCCCACAACAAAGCTTACAACAACAATCCGGCGATAATAGATCTGGAATATTTTAAACGTAACTCAAACAAGCATTAACTGTGACCAATTATGCTTTTTTTTTCTCTGTTAATCCATGTTTCGTCATTTTCAACATGTTCAGTTAAAATATTGTTTCTTCATCTGTTTGTTTATATTATTTTTTTTCACAGCATTTATCTGTTACTTAGGCATTCAATTCAAGGAATTTACCCCAAAACCAATAAATTTTCCTGTCATTCTTAGGATACCAGGACAGTACTGCAATTGAACTGTCTTCTGATGGATAATGCTCAAATTAACTCATTTTAAAGTAAAATGGTCATCAATCAAAGTTTGCAATGAGTGGGTAATAAAGCAAGTCGGACAGAATAAAGTGTTATTTGCCTCTTATTTGAGTATGTACTATGGGAGGCAGTATTTCAGTCTGACAATTCTTGGGATTGTGATTAAAAATATTCTTTTAGTTAAATAACTTAAAGCAGGATAAGTTAGTTTTTTTATTATAAAAGTTCACATAAAACTGATCTTAAAAGGAGAAGTTTAGCACTGATCATAATTTTTTTAACAAAACTTTTAAAGTGATTTAGGAAAACAAGATAGATTAAAACACTGAAAACTTGCGAAAATCAAACAGAAAGTTATACTAACAAAAATACTTAATTTCGGCCAATTTCACATTTCACGTTTTCCTTCTTTCTTTCCTCTTAGCAGAAACCCTCATATGACTATTCACTGTATTGCTGTTAGAAAACATTTTCAGCATAATTTTAACAAATGGGTGCTGCTCTTATGCCGGTAATTTTCATGCGCCTGTATCAATCACAATCATTAAGCAATTGATCATATACTTCACATCTGAATGGTCCTTCTGTAGTACATATCATAATGTGCTTCTCACATACATGAACATATTTTATCATACCTCACACTTGAATAGTTTTCTCCAGTAGGTATCCATATATGCCGCTTTACACTACCATTCTCAAGAAAATTTTTATTTGAAAAATTAAAATATTCATGTATTTGTTTCCATTATCTTTTTCAACGGGTCTCTTCAAATGGCCACCACTACAAATGACATTGTTTGCTTCACATTTGTATAGTTTTCTGCAATTTATACCACTTGCCTCTTCAAATTATGTCACAAATAAGTCTATTTTACAGCAAATTTTACATTTGGAAGTTTTTTCTCAAGTAATTATCATCAGCTGCCTTTTCAATTAGCCATTGCAATCACACATTTAGCGCAATTTTCACATCTGCATATTTTGGTATTATTTTTCTCTGCAGCATCACGTAGCTCTTGATATTGAACTCCATACAATATCAGAAAGTCAGGTGACACCTTAACTGTTTTAAATGCCCGGGCCGGGTTTCCCAACACCCCTTCCGCATCTGAAAAAGCAAACAAACAAACAAACAACCGTACACACACACACACACACACACACACACACACACACACACACACACGTACTGTCACTTAAAATTTGTCCATCGTTTTATTCTTGCGCACGTTTATTGGGTATTATACACATTTCGAGCAAATTCTCACATAGACTTTTGCTTTGGTGCTCTTTCAAGAAATGTCAGGGCCGTTTCGAAAATGTGGAAACCCTGCTCCCCACCCTAAAAAAATTGGCCTGACCCGGCCCTGAATGTTGCCAATGAAGCGCCGAGTTTACTGACTTTAGATACTGTATACGTTTAATATATATATATATATATATATATATATATATATATATATATATATATATATATATATATATATCGTTACATGTCTAGGCTCGTACAAAAAGTAACAAGAAAAGAGTGAAGACAACAAGCTTTGTAAAATTTAATAGATAATTTATTTCCTTAGAAAACCAAGCTAAAGATGAGAAAAAGAACTTACGGTTTTACGAAATGAAATCCAAAAATAATCCAAGAATTAAAAAATAGAAACCCTATTATTAAAAAAGTCCTAAATGAATCTGAGTTAGAGTTCCGATGAAATTCAAAATGGAGGGCGATGACGTATGCAATAGTCAGCGTTGTATTCATGTGTCAACAGTTCCTTCTTGAATCACAGAAAATAATATTCCAGTTTTTGAATTCAGAATAATTTCATTAAATGTCTTTGTGCAAGAATTCTGTATGAGCACTTGTATATTTCTCCAGGGAAATGAATCACTAATTCCATTAAATAAAATTTTAACTCAAACTGGTCACAACAAAACAACTTTAAGTGTCAAAGAATTAAAGCCCAACTAAATTATCTCTTATGAAGAAAATGGTTATACAGTAACTTAAGACGCAAAACAGATTCCCGTATGAGGGTCACGTGGTCATTTTTCTAGAACAACGTAGATATTTGTTACATGCCTAGCATCACATATTCAACATAGCCTTAACTGAAATCAATGGTTCTTAGTCTGAGAAAACAAATAAAAAAAAGGTTGTTTATCAAACGCCTTACTAGTTCTGAATCAAGGTCAGCAACTAAATACAGTGTTTCTACTACTGGTTGTTTATTAGGTCAAACAGAACTGAACTAACTTTCTAAAAAATTATCAAATCCAGTAGACAAAGTTATCATTACAATGACATGCAATGAAATAAAATAAAAAATTTAAAATTAACAAATAATTCAATTACATATACATAACTATATATATATATATATATATATATATATATATATATATATATATATATATATATATATATATGTGTGTGTGTGTGTGTGTGTGTGTGTGTGTGTGTGTGTGTGTGTTAAATAAGGTATGGTTTCTATCAACAGCATGCCAATACTGTATAATTTTAGTTTATTTCTGGTGCGCTCATTTAAACGTGTTTAGAACGACAGGGTCAGGAAATTCTCCAAAAAAAATTACACCACTCTAAGTACTATTGCCGGGATAGCACATTTATACAAGTATGTCTGGGCATAATCATTAGGTCTCACTGAAAGTATTCGTACTTTGCCTCCCAACCACCCTCACCCCATGTTTATGGTAGAGGCATGAGTAGTTGTACATGCTTCTTGAGTCTCAATGGTAATTAATTATATAGGCGCTCGTATATTAACATGTGGGATCCCTTGGGACGCAAAAGGACTATTGATTGTTATAACGGTCCATAGGTTTAACGTGGGAATGGTATTATAGCCTTAAAGGGTCCATAGGTTTAACGTGGGAATGGTATTATAGCCTTAAAGGGTCAATAGGTTTAACGTGGGAATGGTATTATAACCGTAAGTTGTCCATAGGTTTAACGTGGGAATGGTATTATAGCCTTAAAGGGTCCATAGGTTTAATGTGGGAATGGTATTATAGCTTTAAAGGGTCCACAGTTTATAGACTCAGACGGGAATTAACGTTATGTCGTAAGTTAACATGTGGACATTCGCGTGGGACTCAAACGGTAAATTAACATGTGTAAGAATTTATATACAAACCAACACACACCATTACCATCCAAACACACTCATGCGGGGGCAACTATGAGGTCATACGAGAAATCCTATGTTAAAATTGTCCATAGGTTTGAACATTAGGATGGCGTTATGGGAGTGAAAAGTGTTTATAAGGTCAAATGTGTTTGTGATGTCAAATATTTAATAGGGTCAAAAAAGGTCTAGGGTCAGAAGTTTTATTTAGGGACAAACGGGAATAGTAATGTTAAAATTATGATATGCCATTCAACATGTCACAGTACTATTAAAAATCCAGTAATATACCATCCGACACCCAAATATACCATCAATACGCCATAAGTAATGACCAATAAACCTTCACATACTATCCAACACCTCACCGAATACAATCAACACGGCGTGTGTTGACCAATACAGTCATATACAGTATAACACTCTACATTATGCCATGAACGCGCCGTGTGTAGTCCTCAATATCCCATCATATACTATCCAACATACTACACATACTATTCAATACGCCATGTCCTGCCATCTACTATCGAGCAATGCACACTCTATCATCAACACTCCGTGTGTAGTGACCAGTATACCGTCATTTCAATCCAAAATCCCAGACTCTACTATCAATACACCGTGTGTTGTGACCCAAACCACCTCGTCTACTAATCAACACACCACATATACTATCCAACACACCAACTACTGTTATGTGTATAGGCTCGTACAAAAGTAACAAAGAAAGGAGTGAAGCCAACAAGCTTAGTAAATTTAACAAAATAATTTATTTCCCTAGAAAACAAGGTAAAAACAAGAAAAAGGACTTACGGTTTATAAATCAAATCCAAAAATTAATCCAATAATTAAAAATATAAGTCCTATCACTAAAAAGTTCTAAGTGAATCAAAGTTCGAATCCCGATGAAGTTCCAAGATGGAAGGCGATGACGTCTTCAGTAACCTGTTTTGTGTTGTCGTTTCAACAGTTCCTTGTCCAATTTCCAAGAATAATATTCCGGCTTTAGAATTCCAAATAATTTTCAGTAAATGTCTTTGTCCAAGAATTCTGATGAGCACGGGAAAAAGTTTCCAGGGAAAATAAATTATTAATTGCGAAAAATAGAAAAATTCAAATCAAACTGGCAACAAAAATAATAACCTTTGAGCCCGAAGGTATGAATTACGATTGACCAAAAATCACGGTTCTTGTACTGTACACTGCATCACAAATTTTAGACATGATCAAAATTGTTCAGGACAGTATAAAAGCTTTATTGGAATAAACCGAACTTTTGACTTGGGGACAGTTTTTTTAAACTGCAACGTCATACAAAAATAGAAAGCGTTGTAAACAAAAATACTGATAAGACCCTATTTTATTTCGTTTGCCATGTCTTCACTGGGAGTCAGACGAAAACACGTATTACGAATTCTTTCGCATATTGGCGAAATACTTTGGACAGGATACATTTATATTTGGTACGGACGATGAAAAATCTCTAATAAACGCTATAGTATCCATTTTTTGTAGTGTAGAATTTTTATACTGCACTAAGCATATTAAAGACAATATTCGGAACTCTTTGCATAAACATGGATGTGACGATCTTGTCACAAAATCAATACTTCGTATGCTCTTCAATGAAGTCAGTGACCTGACATTTAGTCACGATGACGATGAGTTTGCGAAAGGAAATGACTATCTGGCAATATATTTAAAGCAATAGTCCTGTTTGGAACATTACTTCAAAATGTTCACATGTCAAAATATTAAAACCTTGAAAATGAAATTATCTTTGAACCAACAACATCTCGGAATCCAAAATACTAAACTTATGTAGGTGTCTGATTGGAAATAACACAAAATATCCAAAGTAATCAACGTGTGATATAGTTTAACTCAAGCTCAGTTCATAGACTTGCGTCGCACATTATGTGGCTCAGGCAATTATCAATTATTTGACCCTTCCTCTTTAAATTTAATGAACGAAACCATTTGGCGCACAAAAACATCAGCAGAAAAGACATGAAACTTTAAAAAAATCATCAAAGCAACCAAACTTCAATACGTCGGAGTTTATATATTCCTCCGACTGAAAATTTCAATTAGTCCGGCCGAAAATAGATGAGGCATCTAACATGGGTTAAAGAAAATGAGATAATTTGTTGTATATTTCTACAAAACAGTACTCTTTCCAATGTTTTCTCGTGGTTTTGGGTATGTTTCGTTTAATTTACACAATGTGTGTGGCGTGTTTGGGCAGGTTTTGGGAGGATTTGGGTGAAACGTGCTGCCGTCTACAGTTGAATAGGTTTATGTGCCGGTTCATATAAAGAAATAGATTAATAAATTCAACAAGATATCAGTTATGTTCATCCTTTATTCTTTAGCAACATCGTCTCAGCAGCTCTTCGTATAGATACTTACTCATTCAAAGTATTTTAGCCTAAAAATACGTTTTTATTTCTCTCATCCTCCAAAATAAAATTGTATGCAACATCACCGGTTACAGGCAAATGTCAAAGGAAAGTAAATCATTATTACCACAATTAAAACAAAAACGTGCACAATCAAACTGGCAAAATACGGTTCTCTTCACACATATTTGTCTGAAGCAGATGTGACGACAATTGACCTATCGCCACTTATCAATCATGCTGAGCCATTAACCAATCAGCGAACGTAAATTAGACATACCTCAAGGCATTGCTCTCGCCCACCATCTTCCTCCGACAAGCTGCCTGTGGCAATAATGAATTGATTATGATAAGTATTTAAAAATTTTGCAATGATTTGTTTATTTCTTGATCGATAAGGGTGAAAATAAGTCAGTGGGAGCCGTGACATTCTTACAGTCGATATCCAGATCGTCTAAATAGTGGAATTAGATTTATTCCTTTCCCGAAACATAAGCAAAACTTTGATGGATAAAGACTATTTTGTGGTCGCCGGTACGATCAGCTGATTATGAAAATAGTTGATGACAATAACATGTTTCTTTGCGTAAGAGTATGTAGAAAAGCATGTCCTGTTGATGGTCTGAAAAAAAAAGAAACTGAAATTGAAAATATAAACATACATAAACGTTTCTAGAATATGAGTGGAGAACCCCCTAAATTTCGGGCTTTGATGTATATTATTTTCTTGTATAGGATGTATTGGACCCCAGACTTAATTATGGAAAGTTTGAAAATTTTGACTTTAATGTTGGCTTGTCTTAAAAATAATGATTTATCGTCTCGATCTTTCAGACAATTGAGTGACTCTTTACTTTCTCACTGGTCTGAAGGAGGGGTGGAGATACAAAAATGTTGTAATAATAAATAAATACAAAAATAATGGTTTCAGATATTATCGTCCGATATATTAAGCATGCATTTACATGTTTCCATCAACAGACATCATTGATCAAAATTCCATCAACCAAACAGCAGAACTTTAACATTATTATAGACAACAGTATACTTCTAGCAGTAATTATTTAGGATTTTGTTATTAATTTTTAATTCGTTTACTTCCAAGGCAGCAAAAACATAAGCCAGATAAGATTAATAAGGATAAGATTATATACTAAATACATTAGCATTTTTGGAAGCGAATTTCATTTTACATTAATAATTTCTCCAACAAATTTAAAATTGATTTTATTACTTACTGAAATAAAACACTTAGGTTATTACTATACGAACTTGAACTACAAATATAAAAATTGTCTACGGCAGTATTATTTATGCAACTTTGTAATTTTACATTTTTAGCAATAATACAAATCATTTTTAATAAATATATCACTTAAATTGAAACATATTTCCTTGCCCAATACTGCTTGTTTGTCGGAGGTTAGCAGGTGTCATTTCACGTGATTCAGTAGGCGAAGCGATCTGTCATCTTGCGTAAGGTCATTTAAGTCCAATTGTTTGAGGATATAGGGTAGAGACATGAATCTGCGTTCTGTTCTCACGGTTACATCAACAACTTTCCACTCATCCAAATTCTGTCACCAACAACTCTACTGTCTTACTCAAGAAGATCGTCATTATCGAAGCCCTCAAATTCAGTATCATCTACACGTGAGAAATTCGCCTCGACACTGTACACAAGCACCAAATTGTTTATATTGATATCATCTGTCAACAACCAAATCTACCAATAAATATGTAGCATTCATCCCTTATTTTGTTGGATATGCATCATGTAAGCATGATAATTATTGGACCATTAGTATATTGTATTCTCTATAATACTTTTAGCATATGCTTAACGATTGTTGGAGATTCAACATCCATCTACATCACAGTAAGAAACCATATTTTTTATGGCTAACGCATAGACGATGTACTGTGACTATACGAATATAGTTATAGGTATTAAAAACTAGAAACTGTTTAGCGCACACATCACGCCCGAATGGTTCTTTCTCCAGTAAAAACTTATATATTTGAACGATTGATTTCTCCACTATGAACCCTTATATGACTGTTCACTGTATTGCTTTGTCTAGAGACTTTATCATGAATTTCACATCTGAATGGTTTTATCCAGAATGCTCTCTCTGCCATCTACAGCCAAGAATAAATAATTTTTTATCACAAATTTCACATTTGAATGGTTTTTCTTCGCCGGTATGCAGCTTCAAACTTACCATTGTCACCTAACATTTTGTTGCAATATTTCCGATTTCAATGGTTCAGTTCACGTATGGATTGTTCAATATACTGCATGTTATCTCCGGTATGTAACCTTATGTGACTATTCAATGTATTCTCTCTGACGAAACACTTGATTAAAAATTTTACATTTGAATGGTTTATCTCTGAGATGTGCCCTCATGTGACATCTAAATGTATTTCTCAAACAAACATTTTATCACAAATTTCACATTTGAATGGTTTTCTTTGTGCAATCAAAGCATGGAGCAGGAATCACAATCAATGCATAGAGACACTTAGGTGTACATAATTCTTCACTAAATATGTCACTATGGAAAAAATGGTACTGACTGCCATTATTCAGTCTTGAGTTTAAGAGACGGTGACAGCGACAAAAAATACAGCTGATGATATCGTCCAGGTTATTTTACAAAGAGGCTGATTCTGGTAGTAACCAATAGAAACAACTGTCATTTGATGAAAGAACTGCATAGTGTTAAGGAAAATTCTGAAGGGAAGTGTTGCTGACTTAAAGAACATTGTGGCTAAAATAGAGAATTTAAAAAAAATTGAAAATGAAGAGAAAATAGAGTGAAAGGAAGGTCAATCCCATAGAAATAGCTAAGATTTTATCGGTTTGAAGAAGTGGCAGAAAATAACACCCATAAAGAATAGTTAAGACATGAAGGATCAAGTAGAGACATTGGAAAAAAACTGAAAATAAAATAAAAGTGAATGTATATTATGAATGACCTGAGAATGGATGAAAGACCATGCCGTATTTCTGTGTAAAGGGGCCAACAGGCTCAATGCAAAATCCTCACCATGGCAGTAATTGTGAAGTTTACATGTCATAAAGGCAAATCAATGGTTCTAGAAATGTATTTAGGCAAAGTAGAAAAAAGTCATGTACACAGAAGGGATACATGTAACTGAGAATAGAGAACTAATCAGGACTAACCAAATTCACATCTCTCAAGATTTTCCATTGCGAGTTAGGAACACTCCAATGAAGCTAACATCCGCTTTTAAAGGACAGATTCAGCAAGAGCAAGATGGTATATTTGCAATATAATAAATTTGTTGTAAATGGTACGACAACAAGGCACAAATGGATCCACTATCAGCTTCTGGATAGGAATCAGCCCAATGTCCAAACCTTGGGCTTGGTGAAACTATTACTTGCATCAATTCAGTCCATAATTCAATTATTGGATTAGTTCCTGGACGGAAATTTCTTACATGTTGCTATCAGGACTGGGTAAAGTTTAGTTGGCAATATGAACTGCACATGGAACTGTGACTTTTCATCATTTATTTTTTTGACAGTATAATTTCTTTGCATTCCCAAAGACTTTGACATTCAAAGCTGATCAGTTTAGTGCGGTAAAAACATTTGCATGTGTAAGATCTGGACAAAGCCCAGTGTAATGCTTTTAGTAATCCAGGCAGAATAATGTTTTGTACAAAAGTTGTTGCAGACTCATTAAAAGTTGAAGCTTTTATCTAGTGATTCTAATACAATATTTTGCTGCTAAGGCTTAACCATGTAAATATTTAATATACTACACAGTGTAAATATTAGCATAAGTTAAAAAGTTATACTTGGTTTAATATATTATACACAATGTTAGTATACTGTACCTTCCAATGTTATGATCAGTTTATTATACTATATACCTGACAAATCATCAGTGCACTTGGTAGAGACTTTGTCTAAAGTTGAAAATGAAATGGCAAGTTTTACATTGTTATGTCCGTGTTTCCTAATCTGATACAAGGTTTCAGTGTTTACACAGCACAGGAAAACAACTATATACACTTTGATAAAACTTTTCAGTTGCTTGAGGTTATTCATTATGTTACCGACAATGTACCCTCATGTGGGTCAAGCATGGATACAACGTAAAACAAATTATATAGATATGCCCTTCTAGAGGTTTTTTTTTTTTTTTTTATAAATCCAACTAACTTGAAATAGTTTATGGAATGTCTGAAATGGATAAAAAACAGTCCATTCTATATATGTTATTGTAATAAATGAGCTAGATGCATTATTTTCTGGCCAACAGTCATTACTTTGAAGTAATTAAAACATTTATGTCGTAGAGGTAAGAATCAATATATATGCCAGTAAATCTTACTCCAAATCTTAATGTGAACTGTTGTCTAGTGGAAGAAAGTGAGAAGAATGATTGCATGTTAGAACAATACCAATTTACATGGTTACACGAGTATAAAACCCATTTTTCCTCATGCTTGCATGACTTTTTTGTATCATCAATAATTCTGAACTACGGGTAACTGATAACAGGTGTTTCATGCAGGAATAGACCCTTTAGTACAAATCATTCAATCCTATGAAGATAGAGCTGATATCAAAGACATGTCAATGACTTTCTGCGACAGTTGGAAAGCAAAGTCAGTCCTATAAGAAATGTGAAAATCATATATACATGAATGTACATTACAAAATAAAGAGCTTATAGCATTTCTTAATTTACTTAGATCAAGATCATGTCATGGCCAAAAATAATTTCCAAGCTAAGATGGCGCTAAGACGGCTTCAGCATACTTAGAGAGTATTTAACTTTCTAGCCTTGATTTATCTGATAAACAAAACTCGTTGGATGATACAACATGCTATAATCTTAATGAAAATATTACTGATGAAGTGGTAAGTAAAATTATAAATCATGTGCAATTAGGGAAAGTACAAGAAAGTGATGGTGTTAGTTGTGAAACTTATATCGTACCATTACTTATTTTATGCAACGATTAATGCCTCATACTTTCAATAGATTGGCATATAACTACATTTGTTCTATTTGTTAAAGAAAGGTAACCGAATTGACCTTAATCAATACAGAGGAACAAGTCTTTTACCAGTCACTTGAATGTACAAAGTATTACTAATACATGTATTGTGAATATAAATCTCACAGTCAATGGGTAGGAAACTATCTACACTGTGAAACACCTCAAAACCGAAGCATCGGTATATCGAAATCTCCTCAAGAACTAAATCTGTTTTAGTTCCAACTTTTTCATTCTTCGATATGTTCCCAGTAAAAAAAACCCCATCAACTCCAAAGATCAAACCAAATTTTTATCCCAAATTTAAATTTTACCCATAAAAGATCCATAGCACTGAAAGAATTAAAACTTGGAAATATATTTTACTTGCTGAAGTCCTGACACACACTGGAACAGATTAATTATGGTTGGAAAGTATTGTAGTTGGCTGATCTGTGATACAAAGACTTGGAAAACACTCCAATGGTCACACAAGGTTAAAACAATACTTGACATTTACATACACGCGCGCTCACACTCATATGGCTGACCATAGGCTAATATTGAGTCTTTGCCTATACAAAGGAGCTAGCTTTTGAGGAAAAATATTAATAACCAAGTTGCTTGTAGGAACGCAAATTAAGCAGACTATGCTTATTTGCTTATTACATGTGAACAGATTGCATGGGTTACCTATAATTAGTGCTTAGTTGGCTTTAATAGACATGTGATTCTACCGTGGTAGCATGGGTTCCCCCATATAGGGTCAATGGGGGATGTAAACACTCCCCATTTCACCTCTAAACATGTTTTGGCCTACATCCACAAAACTTTGTAGCTGACTACTGCATGTTTGCCTGAGCCCCCGAAAACAATTATGTGGGCACCCTCCTGTATTGTAGGACAAAAATACAGTTAAAGCCGTTTACTGCACATTGCATTTTATAGTTAGAATCTACCACTTTTCAAAATTAAAAATTAGATGATTTTTTAAATGAAGAAAGGACAAAGAATGGTATGCTGATGCATTATATCCATGCATTTCAGAAACCAGTCCAAACCAATCTTTTGAGGACTTACACTATTCCAGCAGTCATTTAGAACAGTACAGTGATGAGTGGCTGAGTGACTGGATTAAAACTAACATGTACAAAAATTGGTTAATTGATTACCTTGTTGTAATCTGGAGAATTTAGGCCAAATGCTTGAATGGATTTTTGTATGTGTTATAAGTAATAATGGAATCAAAGGTGGTCCACGATAGCTACTGAGTTTTCTTCTTAAACATCGGCCATCCTTTGGTGGATCTGAGAATGAAAGGAAAGGCCGATGAAAAATGATTTTGTCAGGAACACTGGAGTAAGAATTGCATTGGGAAAACAATTGACAGTGATTGACATATGGACCAATTTAAAATGGTAATTATGCCAGTGAAGCACACGTTTCTGCACCCATTTTCATTACCACCTCCACCCACCCCGCTAACCCTGCAAATTTGTTGGTACTGTACATGGTTGCTTATAACATGGTTTGGTTCATAACACGGTCGGGTTCTATGGCTCCCAACTGCCGTGTTATAGCGGGGTCCCACTGTAGAGCCAAGGTGTAGATAGGATTATCGGAACCTTAGTTAGCGAAGATGCCTTTAAGCATAAAACTGAATGGATTGCTCTCATTCTGGCTCCAGGCAGATGTATACGACTGTTCAAGGGTTAACTTAAAGTATAGTACGAGGTCAATTTTCTTGACTTCCTCTATGAAGTTTTAGTTAAAGTAGTTTTCAAGCCCAAACACAAGTTTCCCTTTAGAAATTCGCAGATCATTTGTCAAGACATGTTGTATTCTTCAAGAAAATTGTTATCTTCTTGATAATTTTTTAAAAGAAATTAGTTTGTTAGTAAGCTGATAAATATTAATCCAAACTATCAAGGGTAGTTTAAATCACTGATGCATTCTTCAACCATCTTAATCCTTTTTATTTTAGTCAGAAATGCAAACAGGAGCTTTAAATGATGTTTATAATTTTGTGTCAGACAAGCCCCACCAAAGACTCCCCACCTACCCATCCCTACCTCTGCATTGTATACCTAATAGGACAGATATGCAGCAATAGCTAGATAATGCATGGTATGGTACGTAGCATGACATCACTTTCTGATGAATGTCACTTTGTCTGCTGTTGCCGAGTATTGACTGACATTCACTTGATGTGTGTTTTTATATCTGAAGCTATGTCAATATGGACATTTTGATGCTGTGAGAAATATTGAAAGGAAAACTCTTGTATAAATATATGAGGTTATATTGTTGGCAGCAAAAGATGAAAACTAGGACGAGCGTAAGTACTTATACTAATTTACTCTATTAGAACTCTTTACACTTAACTCATATTCATAATGTTTCTTTAATACGTATGAATCTAACTGGGGCTGGTGGCTTGTATTACTAAACAAAGTAAGTATTTTTTAATTCTTCTATACATGTCTCTTTAATAAACAATTGTCATCAAACATTTAATTGTAATTTCACATTTGTATGACTGTTTTAATTAGCATGATCTTCATGTACCAAGTTTTGTACAGACTATTCACAATGGCCACCATGTGTCCACACCAAAAAAGGCGATCTGCACATCGACTAGTCAAGGCATTAGGGAGGGGTACAAAATATTCAAAGAGATGTACATGCATCTAAATATAACCACCACACATCAATACCATTACAGGTTTGGCAAATTGATTGGACTACAAAACACTTTTATAAAAGAAACTGTTCCATAATGTATATTTCATTTGGAGGCTACATAATAAATTTAAAAAACGACTATTTGCACAGTTGCCATTAGTTAACAATTTCACATTTCAACCAATATTTGTCGCAGTTTGGGTTATACTAATTATGATATGGTATGCAAACACTTTGAGGTTGATCTGTGAATTAGTGGTTTTCCCATGAGAAAATTTTTAATTTTTAAAATTCAATTTTACTTTAACTGTCCAAAATGTTGTTTTAAGCTACAGTCATAACATCAGCAAATAAAAAAAAATTGTAATCCTAATTATTAATGTCGTCCTAATATTCCACTAGGGTTGTGCAACTACCAGTACTTGGTACCAGCAAGACAAAAAGCTAGTAGTGGTCAAATTTGACCACTACAAGTGCTAATAAACAATTCTTATCAATGCACGTTTCATCATTCATACAGTAGAAATAATTATGTAGTAAGCAATACCTTAGAGCAAGAAAAATAAATGAATGAGTTTCTGACATTTAGCTTTCTTGACAATGATGTCCAAGTCATGCCACACCAGTAGTGTAATCCACTCCACTATCACCACTATCAGTCACCAACCTTATCCACACACAATTAACTACTTATTGTCACACATATTTAATTGTTTGTCTGTTAGTTTTAATTTTTTTTATTTCATTACGTGTTAGTGTAATGTAACATTGTTTGCTGGACTTGACCTTGTCCAAAATTGAATTCATTTCTGCTTGATCTGATTGAGTTTTTAAAAATTTTATTTATGTAAACAACTAATAATAGCTTCATTATTATCTATATGTATGAGCTTGTTAACAGAATTATTATTCAGGTAAACAGAGAAGGAGTACAAATGTTGATCAGGGTCAGAGTTTTGGAGATTTCTATGTGCATTTTATAGGTTATTGTGTTGTAAATAAACAAGGCTCATTAGATCATTCTAGGTTATTTTCCATTCGGTAATGGTTGTTTTTAGAAAATGCTATGTGTGACCTGACGTCAAGCAGAGAACTATATTATATTGTGACTATGAGGATTTTACCACTTGTGCTTTAACATCTAGCACTTTAAGTTGTATTATGTTGTGTCCAGTTTGAATTTTATTTCCTTCACATTATTGAATTCAAGTGATTTTCTCTGGAAATACAAAAGTGCTGTGACAAAATTCTTGGATAAAGACATTCACTGGAATTTATACTGAATTCAAACCTGGAATATTTCTGTTATTCAACAAGAGACCGTTGACACATCAGCACTTCGCAGGCCACAACATACACGCCATCACCTTCAATTTTGGATCTCTTTATGACTTGAACTGAGTTTTATTCAGGACGTTTTATTACTAGGACTTGTGTCTTTAATTCTTGGATTATTTTTGGATTTAATTCACAATACCGTAAGTTCTTTTTTTTCTCATTTTTCACTTTGTATTCTAGGGAAATAAATTATTTGTTAAATTTTACAAAGCTTGTTGTCTTCACTCCTTTCTGTTACTTATCTTAAGAGCATAGACTCGTAACATTATAAAGTCAGTAGTTATGTTGTTTACAGGCACAACATAAAATTTTTAATTTTAGTGGCTTGGCTCAAGTGCAAGTCTTCATCATGGATTATAAGATCACAAAACTTACAAATATAGAGTGGCAAAATCCAAACCAAGCTGTTCCATCTGGAAACATGTGGTTATTAATTTGTTTTGAACAGAAAGAAATAACAGCTTGAATTAACATCTATGAAACAGAGACAGTAGTGCTTTAGTTTTCACCATATAGCACAGCAACAATTAGTCAAAAAACAGCACCAGAATGAGGGTAGGCTTACCTCTTTAATGATTTCAAGCATTTGTTCTAACAACATACACCATGATGAAACTAGCCTCTAATCACCCTCACTTGTTAAGCTACAACATCAGCAATCCAATACTATCTTTCAGTAATCTGATAACCATGGGAGCTCCAACCCTAATTGTACATTGTGTATTTTAATATACTAGGAAGGCAGAATTCTATCATATGAATGTACCATTACACCACCTGAATCCATCAAAGAGATAAGCTAACTCCTCTTGAAGTGACTTTCAGTATTGTTGTTGTCAATTACCGCTCAGAGTCAGCTGGAATATGGGACCACAATTGTATGACAGCTTCTAACCGACTTTTATTGTCTTGAAATTTAACTTTCAAGACTTAAAACACGTTGTACAGTTTTCTGGTACATGAAAAATGATAGTCGCATTTTGTCTGGTAAAGGGGCAAATTTTGTCACCAAAGTCCTGCATACATAGTATGGTACACCACCATAACAGAATCTCTGGTAGTGAAGTGGAAATATGTCAATTTGTCATGCTAATGATCCATGAACAAAGCCAACTCAATGCTCTTTCATTTTCTGTTCTTTATTTGCAATGTATGCTTTGTTATCTTGAGTTATGATTTACTGTGTGAATGTTAATTTCAAGTGGATCACTGTGTAAACAGCTGACATTACCTACAAAATCTTCTATTTTCAAACTCTTAATGCACTTGAACTAGCCAATTGTTTGGAGCATAAAATAACAAGAAAATTTGTTTGTCCTGAGAATGGAAAAAGTTAATTCTCTTGGGTGACATTGCAGGACTTTTTCACCCAAAAGAGTCACTCCATAATTCTAGAAATTCTACAAGAGATGGAGTATAACCTATGCACCAGTTGTATCGGCACGCAAATACAAAATTAAAGGTAATCAGATGTAAAAGTATGTACATTTCACAGCTCAGTATGTGGGAGCTGTACGAATAGCTTGATGTAAATTTAGCGTAAATTTATTAGGTACACAGTGGCCATGCATGTTATTTTTCCCAGCTTAGGTGTACGGCGGCCGTGTGAATAGCCTTGGCCGATGTTCAGTGCAATGTAGAAACAAAACGTTGTAAAGTTTACATATGGATAGTATTTCTTGAGTATATATTATTCATGTGCTTCTTTATAAACACATTATGAAATACTTCACATTTGTATGGTTTACTCTATTTTGTATAATGTGATTTTCACATATCTAAATGAAATTATTTTACAACACCTCACATTCTAAGACTTTTTCAATGGTATGTATCGATGTTTGCCTCTTTAAACTGCCAGCCTCACTAAAATTTTCATTTGAAACATCACATATTGATACAACACGTCTCTTAAAATGATTATCGTCACCTGGCCTAAATACTGTTATTAAAAGCTTCACATTTGTATGGTCTTTTTCAAGTTAGGTAGCATGTGCCACTTCCTATTAAAACACTTTATCATAATTTCACATTTGATTGGGTTTTCTTTTCTCCAATAATTATCATCATCTACCTGTTTCAAGCATAAATGTTTCTCAAATTTCACAGGACTATTTATCTTCAGCATGTATCCTAATGATAATTTCGACATGACGTCATCTCTCGCATTCAACCAATCCAATGCCACTATCTGAATTGTTCGAGTAGGTGATTGACTGTTTTTATCCTTTTGCACCTTTGCCTTTGATAGCAAAGAAAATCCTTCTAGCCTGCTATTTCTGTTTCGAAACTAAATATTTACAACCAATATCATGTTGTAATGTATTACCAATATTTTCCAAGACCCATTGTATGAAATTGTATGATGAAGATATTAAGACTTATAAGGCATGATGAAGGACAAGACCTGAGTAAACCAAATGTTTTCCACTACTGGAACCAGGTGTCAAGCCTGTTGTACCTCATATGTTGAACTTGCTTGTCAAACCATAACAATATATAACAGACATGTGACACCTTGACTGTATTCCCAATGTTTTGTCAACACACACTCTGAATTGACTGCATTTGAGAAAATCTCTATGGCTATTACTATTATTGCTATTACTATTATTATTATGATTATTATTATTATTATTGATATTATCAAAATAATTGTATATTTTTTAATTGTCATCTCTATCATATTCATACCTACATTGTAAAATCGTTGCATTCCAGTGAGTGCATGAGCCCAATAAATATTAGCCTGGTTCCCGGCTCCTATCTTTCTACTGCCTGTATGTGTAACTATATGCAGAAGTAAGACAGGGGACCAATCTAAATGAACATCAGCATTGTGTTTATAATTCATAATGAAACTAAATCTGTGATTTGGTTAACTTATTCTTTGAGTTGTACCTGAAAATGGGTCCTCCTTTTTTTACGACTATGTTTGACAGTGATACTACTACAGTACATCAAATGTGTAACAAGGATTCAAACAAATGACTAACTTGGTTTACAGTTTTGTGTATGTATGCTACAGGTGTAAATATCTCAAAACAGAAATGGTTATTGGGTAGCGAGAAGCAATGCCAGTTTCTTATAATGATGGTGAACTGCAGTCACACATACCAGCCCACATTGTCACTTTGAGCCAACGTTTCTGAGGAAAATTACAAAATAGCTATTGGGGTCATCCATGTATGATGTCACACACAGAGGGGTAGGTGGGTCCGACTCATGTGGGTGGGGTGGGGTTGAAAAATGTGATGTCACAAAAACAACATCATCACCATCTAACAAACGAAATACAAACTAGAAGTATTGTGGTATCACCATGGGAGGAAAAGAACCTTGAGAAATGGGCTTAAATTCATGACACGAGATGTCAACAACTTTATTTCTTGGATTTTAACTCTTTTTTCCTAGGCATAATTTTTCTATTTAGTATGGGATACCATATGGTCAAGATATTATGAAGTATTAAATTAATCAGAATACAGTGTTGTATATGTTTTTTTTTTATCTATACAAATTGATTTCAAACCAATTGTTAAAAATGTTTAGGTGGTGGGATCAAAGCATTGTTACATCATATATCAGCGGGTTCGAGTTTTTGTGATGGGTGGTGGTGTTGGAAAGCTGCCAGATTTGAAATGCATCATATATGAATGGTCCCACTGACTGTCTGAATTAAAACTCTGAAAGAAAAAGTGGGGTTTGGGTAGCTCTTGTTCAGTTACAAGCTATCACCTGTACAAGGAATTTACCAGCACACTCATTAAGATCTGTCAAGTAAAAACAAAAAGAAAAAACCCCAATATTTTTTAGTTTTTATTTCTGTCTTTAACGTAGAATTATTCTCATTTTTCTGGAATCTTAGTCCAATGAAAATTAACAAACAAATTATAAATATCGTGGCACCCTTTATAGATTTTCAAGATTCAGTATTATTCAAATCATTTTGCACATAATGGAGGCACTTAGCATTAGACATATCTACATCCTTATCTTAGCTCTTGGCACTAGGTATTTCCACCTCATTGATCCATGCACTAGTGTTATGTATATTTAATTTATATTTGTGCTTGATCTTGACTTGACCATACATCTACCTACTGACTTTAGCATTAGCCATATCTATATTCCTGCCCTTAGCATCAAACTTCCTCCATGACCTTTGCACCGTACAAATTTACTGCCTTGATTTTAGCACTGGACACCCCACCCCCACCTCTGAGACCATCTAACATATTTATTCTCGTGACCACATAGCTGAACGTCTTGACCTTAGCACTAAACTGATCTACCTAATCCAGGCCTTATGCTTGGATATGTCTACATCCCTGACCAGACATATTCACCTACCTAACCATAGCACTGGACATATCACCAACCCAGGCTTTAACAACATACTACATTCCTATCTCTAGCACCAGAAATATCCTGACATGAAATACTCAAAAGCCATCATCAACCACCTTGTGATCATTTTATTACTTTAAATGCATCAATAAATATCCTGCCATTGACATTTACCCCCCTAAATTATAACAATAAGATAATCAATTGTATGATTTGTTTACACTTGTTTATCTTAATGAAATTACTCAGCATGCATGATTGCTCATGATGCTGCACTTTTGGAAACAATCCCCAGTTCACAGGTTTGTACTGTGTGGGTAGAACATGCAAAACTGTTGAGAAAAACGTATGAAACAATATTTTTATTTTCAAATGTGGTACATTTTAGACATATGTGCAGTTGACAGACATCAATAAACATTATTTTTCTTACTGCCACTTGAATCACATGTCATTATATGCTTCAAATCCATTTCAAAGTTTCTGCATATTTTTATGAAGAATATAAAATGGAATTTGAACACTACTTCTATTCCATTCATTATTGGGATTATGTATACCATTTAATTAGTTGAAATACCAATTAACTGAAAATCTATTTTAGTTGTTTTTTCCACAGTTAATGATCTCACATGCTTCTTCGTTTCATCACAATGGATAAATATTCATCACATTATGTCCAAGTGGCTTTTCTCAGCTGTGCATCATCATGTGTCTGTGTAAAGAATCTCTCAATTAAACACTGTATCACAAATTTCACACTTTAATGGCATTCTCCAATATGTATCATTATGTGCATCATTATGCTATCCCTGTCTCTAAACAGTTAACCACAAATTTCACACTGCAATGTGTTTCTGTGTGTGTGTGTGTGTGATTTGGATTTTTAACATAGCTTTAACAATTTTTCAGTCATATCGCAGTGTGGCAGTTTATAGTAATGTCTAGCACTGGGGCATCATGCCACAGACATGTAGCATGATGTCCCACCCAGTCACTTCATCTTTACACCAGGCCGACCAGTCCTAACACTAACCTCTCAATGCTGAATGTCTAGCGAGGCAGCTGTTAGTACCATTTTATGTCATTGTTATGACTCGGCCTGGGTTTTAACCCACAAAGTCCCCCATCTGAGGCGGACGCTCTAACCACTGGGCCACCAGAACAGTCTACTTGTGTTTTCTCCATGACATAATATAGTGTTTCTCTTTAAATTATTCAACCATATCACATATTTCACATTTGTATGGTATTTCTCCAGTATTTGCCCTCTTTTGCTTCCTTAAATTGCTACTGTCACCAAACATGTAACTGGAAATTTAACAGTTAAACTAATTTTATCCCATATGTACCCTCATGTGACTGCCTAGTGTACTGCTGTGACGAAACAGTTTGCCACAAATATCACATTTGAATGGTTTTTCATCCGTATGCACCCTCATATGATTATTTAATGTATTACTTTGACTACACATTTTATAACATATCTCACATTTAAATGGTTTTTCTCCAGTATGTGACCTCATATGCTTCTTTAAATTACTAGTCACCAAACATATTATTGTAAATTTCACATTTGAACGGTCTTTCTCCAGTATGCACCCTCATGTGACCACCTAGTGTATTGCTGTGACTAAACATTTTGTCACAAATTTCACATTTGAATGGTTTTTCTCCTGTGTGCACCCTCATGTGATTATTCAACGTATCACTTTGACTAAACACTTTTAGGCATATTTCACATTTGAATGGTTTTTCTCCAGTATGCACTCTCTTGTGACTATTCAGCCTGTTGCGGTGACGAAACAGTTGCTTACAAACGTCACACTTGAATGGCATTTCTCCAGTATGTATCATCATGTGCCTCTTCAAATTGACACTACGACTAGATGTTTTATTGCAAAATTCACCCTTGAATGGCGCCTCTCCAGTATGTATCATTATGTGCCGCTTTAAACCAGAACTCGCACGAAACATTTTGCCACAAACATCACACCTGACTGTTTTTTCTTCAGAATGCAACATCATATGTAACTTTAATTGACCAATGTCATTAAAGCATAGAGCGTCAACTTCAAATTTGAATGTTTGTTTCCACAATATGTTTCCTCAAATGCCTCTTGAAGAAATAATTATCACCAAACATTTCATTGCAAAGTTTGAATGGTTTAACTACGGTGTGTATAATCTTGTGTCACTTTAAACAACCGTCTTTACTAGATATTTATCGTAAAGACCATATTTGAAGGTGGGGTTTATTCCTCTCCACTGTGTACCCCATGGTACAATGTGCGTTGATACAAAACAGTTCATCACAAATCTCACATTTGAATGGTTTTAATAATAATATAATAATGATAATAATAATGAGGACTTTGTATAGCGCCTAATCTTTAGAAGCTCTAAGCGCTTTACAACATTTGACAACACTTAAAAAACATATATAATGATATGATTACAAAATTAAAAACAAACACCACGAAAGTAGAAACAGAAAATATGCTGTAAATATTTAATGTTTTACTCCAATATGGATACGTGTGTAACTCCAGTTACTCGACACTTCACCAATGCTTCACATTTTAATGGTTGTTTTAAAAGATGCACACCATATGATCTTTCAATACACTGAGTAAACATTAAATATCAACTTTCACATTTTCTTTATTTTCTCCAGTATGTCTGCCCATATGTCGATCATCTAAACACTTTATACATGTTATTATGTTTTTAAGCAAAGGTGCGTGGTATTACTTGTATACAATGGTATTCTTTACCGATGGTATATACCTCGATACTTTTTCACTGTACCGTTACTTTGGTAGTTTCCGAATGTACAAAAATTTCCGGGTAATCTTATTACGAATGCGATGATATTTACAGCATGGTTTCATTTCATGACAAATTAGATTAAAAATATTGACTGTTTTTACAAAACAGCGTTTTTGTTGTTGTCACAAACTAATTCGGAATACTAGAAATATAATTATATTTATGTTCTCTTAATAATACCTTTGCTATGTGCCATACTTGGATGCTGTGAAGATATTTGGGTAAAACATCGATTGAAAGATGTAAATTTGTTAGTTGTGTTTCTTTTGGCATATATTTATTTGTCAAGTACACACATTACTTTGTAATACAGCTGATCATCATGTCATTTGCAGGAGAGTAGTTGTTTTCTGTTTTAATTTTACGTAATTTCTCAAGTCCGCTAAATATTTGTTGTCCTTTCTTCGGTAAGTATGTTGAATATTTAGAATGTCCCTCTGTAATAAATAACTTGCTTGTGTGCTGGCACCCCACTTAAAGTTTCCCTGCCTGTAATATCAATAGTGTGGCTAGTAAGTTATAGGTTTAAGTGCCAACACTTCCTATTTTATAAACAAGCCCTGATGTCAGCAATCTTTTATGGTATGTCAGCTATAGTGTAAACTTAATCATCCCACATTAGTTATAATATTTTTGTTTATAATATTTAAACAAATGCAACAACTAACATGCACATACAAAATTCGTCTACTATAAGGTACTGATAATTGAGGGGGTGGGGGGCGTGCTTTTTTCTTTTATTCTGAGATCTTGCACATCCTCTATCGCACATCTAAAATTTTAGTATCGCAAGCCTGGTATTACTTTTACAAGTTCAAATATTAAATAATTGTCCATTATAAATTATCCGGAATGAAATATTGCTATTCTGTTTAAATAATTCGAAAATGCCAACACACGTTTGCAATTTGAATAAATATTATATTTGGTGAAAATGGCAGCCTTTGCCACTGGGGATAATGGGAGTACCATAATTAGCGACTGGCAGATTAGGCGCAAATTCCAGGTATCTTGACCGATAGACAAGGAGATCTACGCTCCTCCTCCCCCCCGACATGTACCAGTAACGACAGAAAAAAGCGGAGATCAACTTGTTGGTCTCCTTGACCGAGAAATTAAGAGTTAACTGAGGTGGACAACAATAGTTTTTGGCAGAATGTTCGACAATGTATTCTCAGATGAAGCTGGTATGCAAAGTGACATCAAACAGAGAGAGAGAGAGAGAGAGAGAGAGAGATGTACTCAAATACTTTTCCGCTGAAATCTTGCATTAAATTTTGTTAAAATCCAGACAGTGGAAGAAAGACTAAGGGAGTCATGTCAAAATTCAAGGCATGGTTAGAAATGCCCCACAGTTGGAGAAACCTTTAGCTCATGTTTAATTCCCAAGAGACATTCCACAATGTTAATCATCTAAAATACCAAACATAGCTAAAATCCATTTCGGTTTCAGAGTTCCAAAGATATTGTCTGCTGAATTGTATGTTTAAGTAGCAAGTTTAAATAGAGGTACTTACACTTTTTCTATTAAAATTAATGAGAAATCGAATTTGTTTAGTAAATCTGAGGCTAAAACGGACAAGTATTTGGAACATAAAGTTAGACGTATCACAGAGAATAGCATATGTTTTGATTGTGACCCAGATTTGAAGTATTACATCCGTTACAATGTTATCGAAATCACTGGGGCACAACGAGTGAACTGTATGTTTTCCAAGTTAAATTCTTGCGACTGCTCAAGTAGAAAATAAACAGAATGAAAAATATCAGTATTGCAATATTGTTTAGAATAAAATATATCCAAATGAATATAAAAAAAACTATCCCCCTTGTTAGAAAGAGACCGAATCTTCAATTTCTTCATTTTATGCTTAAATTATCACTTTAAGATCAATGTATCAATAATTTCTTGTATTAATTGAAAACATAAAAAATAGCCTCTGAATATATCGTAAATGTACGAGATTTCTGTTTAAACTTGAATGTATTTAATTAGAGTTAGTCTGTAGATTTGCCATGAAATTTGCTTGGAAGCAGAGTGTCTATGTCTGTGTACATCATAGCATCTCCTGAAGATAGTTTTAATAGATACAGATGATGTCTTACAATGAATCTGGCATAAAGCCTCTAATGAACATTTGTTTTACAAGACAAAGCTAGAACTAATACACTTGTTAAATATACCTAGTAGAATGTCATAATGCAAAAAGTCTTGCGATTATTTTCTCTATTACACACATTATATTTATAATACAAATTAAATTTCAATTCCGAAAATCACACTTTCTAAAAATTCCTCAATAGATACATCGTAACATATCCACACACAGTGACACAATCACAGTTTGAAACATTTATTACCAACAATAAAAATATTAGCTTTCAATTTTGTTTCGTTAAGGATCCTCAATTTCGTTGTCGTCAAAAAAATCCTGCAGTAGTGTTGACTATAGCTCTATGGTTTCACTGGACATTATGTTTAGTGAATTTGCATCGAACAATTGCAGATTACAGAAAATGAAAATAAAAACTAACCAATGACTTTTTTTTGCGGAAAGTATGTTTATACAATTTTGATCAAGGCATACAGGTTAATGTGTTATACAACCGATAGCCTTGACACTGAACAAACACTACCACCAGCTCCTCTTTTATAGTGTCAGGTTACCATAGTCAAAGGATATTTTAAATTTTTCCTCTGACAATTATGCTCAAACAATAATTTCCCCTCAACCAATTTGATTTCTTTTCGATTTTTATATATGTTGCAGACATATATAATTAAACAATCCATGTTGGTCGTTAATTTGATGCCCAAGTTACGTTTTTGATCTACTGTACTAGCCTATCTGTCACAGGTAGTTAACAATCACATCAATGCATTTCCAAGACTAACATAAAGTAAATGTAAACCAGATGACATTTAGTTTTTATGTTCATTTATAAACACGAAGCTCATATTTACGAGGCTCATGCCCTCTACCTTAAATTGTGTGTGTGTGTGTGTGTGTGAGAGAGAGAGAGAGAGAGAGAGAGAGAGAGAGAGAGAGAGAGATAATGGTAGGCCTATTAATTGTGAAATCCCAGAGTGGCAGAGCTAAATGTGTAGGAAATACTTTAACACAGCTTGTTGTAATTGGTGCAAAATATAATAGTTGTAGTTTCTTTCGCGTTAAAAAAGAGATCAAATCACATTACGTGATAGCTTAAGTTAATTTATATTTAGATCTTATTTTTTTTGTAAATGTGACACACAGCAGTAAAATATTACATCAGGCGACGGGATAACTCTCACCCCTTTTAACTTCTGGCAGACTTATCTCTCTTAAGTGCTGCGGAGTAAATGATTTTGTCATCAGCAGTGTTCCTCTTGTAATGCCCAACTTTAGAAATTTGCATTGACTTTACATATTAGCATTTTCAAGACCCTAATGCTCCAGATAGTGTCACAAAACTTGTCCAGTGTTTTGTGGGCCAAGTGATTGTTAGGAGGATTATCTTTTGTTTTGCGTTTCGTCAATTTGCTCACTGTCCTACCTTGCACTCATCAAACCTGGCAGTCATAAAATAGATGATACCTTTCCAAGGTTAATCCCAGAATCTCCAAATAAGCTTATTGAAATCTTTCACATAACTATCCAAGACATTGTTGAACATGACGTAGATGGACACAAAAACTCATTCCTAGAAACATTACCACATTAGAAACAGATTCGTACGTGAGGAGCAACTATGAAAAGTAGATCAATAGTTCTCATAGAACACAAATGAGGCATTCGAAGTATTTCATTCTAAAGGTCTGATCTTATTTATAGCTGTTGAAGTACATAAAATATATCAAACAGCTAGCAATGCATATAAACTTTATCATTTTACTAGGGCCAAGGTTTTTCAAAAGGTAGCTAAATTTCACTACAGGGTTCAGTTAAATTTATCCTCATGATATTGTTGCATTTACATGTACACACAAATTAGAGAAATTGGCATATTGGTTGTTTGTTGGATTAATCATGCTGGTGATACAATATTACTCCATTTGATTAGTAAGTTTCCTATATGACCACAACACGCTGTGCGGATTCAAAATGGTCAGTTCGTCCAAAAGCGAAATAATTCGTGGTCGTTGTCAGCTAACACATTAAAAACTGGCTGGACAAAAGAGGAAAGTGCAAAATGTTTCAATGAGCATTGGCAAAATTCATGCACCATACTAAAGTAATAAACATTCTATATAACAAATGAAAACCTTTTACGTAACGTATTTGGGAAACGACATGTAGAGATATTAAATATTTTATGTCAGTCTGAAAATTTGTAAGTTCATAATAAAGCTTATAATACGTTTCAGACTCTGCAATACTTATAGATCTGGTAAACGGGATGTAAGCCAGACATGCAAATGTAATATTTGGATTGTAGTGTTCAAAATTCTTCGGTTTCTGATTGTGCCTTATTACAACCCATTTGAACACTTAACCACTACACTTTGATAAAACTACTCCAATCATCTGAATAAATACACGTAAAATAAAACACTTCATTATTTGTTTCTTGTTTAATTTAAAGTGTGTTTGAATAGGTGATTAAAATGGATTTAGTATTAATTTTATAAACGTGTATAAGGAAGCCAAAGAAAATCACACGTGATTATAGTTAATCATTGCGAGTCTGTGCTGGCGGACGTCTGTTTTAGCCACGTTAAAAGTCCAAATCACACACACACACACGAACTTGTTATATTTTAGGTGCATGAGTAGTTAATAGGGACGATATAGTCTATTTTGTGAGATTTCATCTGTTTCTCTTACACTCTAAGCTATCACAGGACGATATTTAGATAGTATGGGGTAATGAATGGTATATACGTTGTGTGAGAGTATATTTTGTTTGCTTTCATCTATTACTCTTACACTCTAAACTAAGATAGTTTGTATATGTAGTGTTGGATGATAATGGGATGTTGAATGATATAGTGGTGGAATGGATGGTACTTTTTGTGGTGTAATGGATAGTATATTTTGTTTGCTTTGAGTTCCTTCTCTTACACTCTAAAGAAACAAAAGACGATATTTAGATAGTGTGTAGGGTGACGAATGATATAAATGATGTAAGGGTTAGTATAATTTTGTGGTATGATGAATAGAAGGTTTGTGAAATTTCATCTTCACTTACACTCTAAACTAACGTAAGTCGTTTTGGATTGAATGTTTATGGAGTGTTGAATGGTATATTTGGAAACGAAGCATATATGGATAGAGGCAAGGCTGTCTAAAGCGAGTCTTGATCTACGGTCCGGATGTCAGACGAAGTTTGAGGAAAAGAAGAAGGTCAGTGCGATATTTCGTATGTTAACTGAATGGTGTTAACAGAAACTCAAAGGTCCTTTTCAGAGACCTATGCCTCGAAAAGATCAATACTTTATTGCCAAAAAAAGATATTTTTGTCTTTATGTTGTATAAGTGTTTGTTTGTGTATATTGACCCCACGCACCCTTGTCCCTAGACAGACCCATCCTGTTCCATTTCCCCTTATCCCCAGAGAGACCCTATATTCAATTCACCTTGTTCCTAGACGGGCTCACTATGTTAACTTTCCCATTTTCCCTAGACAAGCCCACCATCTTAAATTCCCCTTGAGACTAGACAGGTCCATCATGTTACGTTTATATGCAAGTGTATATGTATGTCTATGTTTTGTTTGTCTCAAATTCATTTCACCTACCTAACTAAAGTAGCGTGTATTCAGGTCAGCCACTTGCAACACTGTTACTTAGTACCTGCCCGATTGAGGTCAGCCACTTGCAACATTGCTGCCATTTCTCCAAATGTCCAGTACCGTGACGTCACCCATGTTAAATTCCCCTTGTCGCTATATTCAATATTCACTTTTTTTGCAAGGAAGTCCCCTAGTTCACATATCGTCCCCAATAACTACTAGAATGTATTGCAACCCTTGAACCAGAGAGTGAATATCTTAATTTGGTAGCTGCTGGCATAAAATTCAAACTCCAAAAGGTGAACACTGACCCTAAAATTTCACTGCAACCTTACATGTACATGTCTTTTAATGTGAACGCAAGTTATATGAGTCAAGCAGATTTTATTTTATGTTGTGAATATTAAAATAACTTACGTTCTACGTAACACTTGCAACATCTCTAACCAAACTGTACAAAATTAAAACATACATCATGCAATCACAGTACAGTTCTTTAGATGTTTTAACAGACCTAGGCATAAAACTAAGACAAATGTCAAAATAATTAGAAGTTAATAGATTATATATCAGTATTAATGTAGCAGGAGAGGTCGTAAACAAGCATAAGGAGGTTACGGAAGAATACACAGATAAAAAGCAAATAGAAATTTGTTATGATAAAGTGCTTAATCATGGCAATTAACCTTGCAGCAATTAACCTGGTGTTGGCAATATATTATGTCCAGTTTGCCGTGCTCTTATTCAGTAAATAATTTCAAAGGTTTTTCTAATTATGTTTTATTTTTTATCCAGTTACAGTAAAAGAAAAATGAAATAATCAATAACATTACACATTTTGGTCATGACTGTCTGTGTTTTGAAAAATATTAGCCCATACATGACATTCCTTCGTGGGACAAATAGTGCATATATTTTTACCAGAACAAAATATTGTTCAGCGTGTAGCTTTTAGTTTATTTTCAAAATTCTATATATGAATTATGAACATATGATCCCATACCCAACATTCCTTAATTGAATAAACAGTGTATCTAATTACAACGATAAAATATTGTTCAGCGAGTACAAGGTCAACTTCTAGAGTTGTTTTGCATTAACTTATCACCCTACATCTTATTTATTGTGTTCTGCATAGTTCTGTTTTATTATCTCTCAGCTAAATTTGCTTTTATTTCATTTTAAAAATTATTTTCTTCACTTTCGGATAATTACATTTCTCATGTCATCTGTGGACATTTCGAAACTTCTATTCTAGTGATCCACCGTAGACGTATCTACATTCTCAAAAAATCACCTCCCTTGTTCTTCCAAAGTTATTTGGAGGTGCATCAGAACTATATTTTCGCTCATAAATACAGACTCACAAGTGACCTGTGCTTACAGCCCCTGTTCCACTTGGTATACATATTCATCTGACATTAGCAGCTGAACATTTCCAAGATAATCAAAGTCTTATTATTTCACATAAAACTCTTAGACAATGTAATATGAGAGGAAAGTTGACAATCACACTGTCCAACCTGAAGAGCTAACAAACTATTGAAACATGCTTTATAGAGTGATTATTTGTATGTGTACTAGGCATATTATTACTCTAAAAAAATTCCACAAACAAACTGGTCAACAGCGGTAATAACTCCAATTTTGAAAATCGGTCATGCAAGTAAACCATCCAACTGTAGGTTAAGAAGTTTGTTAGCAGCGGTATGCAAAGTATTAACCGACTGCATGATTGGGTTTCACGAAATCAACGCATTCGAGATCAATAGGCTGTCTTCGGGAATAGATACTTAACAGCTGACAGTATTTTTTGCACATTAGTAAGTGAACATCTGAAGAAAGCACGAAGGACAGAGGTCTCGGAGACGCTTAATCATGCGTATTTGGATGCAAATTTTTCGTCTGGGACACTGAAAATCACTTACGCAGGAGTCCTCCGTATGCACGCAATAGCTGGGCGGCAAATTTAAAGCCTTGCCAGCCCTGCTTCAACCGCCTGCTGAGTGTGAAAAAGTGTTGATGAATTCATCATTTTAGCTGTGCTGATATTTACAATGACAATAGCAGCTAGGTGGTGGGAAAATATGCTGATAGTTACAATGACTGAGCTCAGAGGCAGCAAGACCCAGAGATGTACAAATGGTCATTATAAGAGTATACCAAATGAACAAATTTAGCTTTCATTGTGTTCATTTACTAGTGTAGCAGAATAAGTAGTGCATGTGACCTCGAAATTAAGACACGTCTTGACCTAGACAAAATGAAATTTGCAAATTTGGGTAAGTATTTGGGGTTAAACGGCAAGTTGATGAAAATTGTAATGAGATTCAAAAGAGTGCTTTAGTTGCTAGAACTGATAGTTCAGATGTAACAGTAGCCAAGTGTAAGAAAGTGGGTGATGCCTGGCTTAGTGTTTGGAATAAGACCTTACCTTGGACTTACAAAATTCAGTCTTACTCTAAAGGACAGACAAGAGCTGTGTGTTAGTGGTGTAAAGAATTTGGAAAATTAAACTCAATGACAACCAATGGCTCTTCTCATCTGGACATTTCACCACTACAGGTATGCCCCAATATACTTATGGGACTGCAATTTTTGCTGGTGGGACTCTTATTTTTACCTAAATAGGAGTCCTGCACTCCTAGTTTTAAAATCATAGTGAGATCTCTGAAGGAGATCCTTCTACCATTTGTATAGACTGTTTCAAGTTCTTTTGATGGAGCACAGATATACATCTTATATCATACAGTTCAGATAATAAAGTACCGAAATGTTATGAAGGATTAAATTAATATATAAAGACATAAATGTTTTTGTTAAGTCTAACAATTATCTGTAATAAATGGACTTCATTGTCCTAGTGGACAAGTCGCAAAGATGTATTCTATCTCCATTACTTTTTGCATTGTTTCTTATGACTAGTGTGATAGATATTATTAAAGGGATGTCAGTGAAAACAGCATTAATTTGTAAGCTGCAGAAAATATTAACTATATTGAGTAGGTATTAATTTCAATGGAAACAGTATTTTAATCTTGGCAAAAACCGAAATCTTTTACTCTATGAGAGTTAAATACATATTGACTAAGATGCATACACAGCGATAAGAACAACATGGAATCATTCTTTGCCACATGAAGAAAAAGAAAATTCCAATCAATCAGAAGAAAAAGTTCTCTGTCAACTAGACAGAGGAGGATTTGTTTCCCATGTGGACATGTCTGGTCATGTCAACAGTCGCTTCTCCTTTGTTATGATCGACTACTTGACCTCATTTATGAGTAGAGTTGATGCAAGCATAAAAAGGATGGACCTTTCTGGAAGGAGAGATTAGCTGCATCCCTTGGTCTTATGGAAGGATGAAAATTAAGTTAGTTTATTACAAATGGTGAGTGGATGTGTGTGATTTGGATTTTTAATGTAGCTTTAACAATTTTTCAGTCATATCGCTACGATGTCTGCAGTGGGACAGTTTATAGTGATGTCTAGCATTGGGGCATCATGCCACAGACATGTGGCATGATGTCCCACCCAGTCCCATTATCCTGACACCAGGCCAACCAGTCCTAACACTAACCTCTTAATGCTGAGCGCCAAGCAAGGCAGCTGTTAGTTCCAATTTTAAAGTCTTTGGCATGACTCAGCCGGGGTTCGAACCCACGACCTCCTGCATCCGAGGTTGACGCTCTAACCACTAGGCCACCGAAGTGGTCAAATGGTGAGTGGAACTTAATCCCTTATAATCCACATCTCACAAAGATGTCACACTTTCAGAGTTACAGGTGTTGATGGGTTGAACAGATCTGACATAAAAGGAAAATTAGCACTGGCAAGGTCAATTATTACAATATCTTGGTCTGTTTCACCAAAAAGCCTTGAACATGGTAAATAAAGCCTATTTTGTGAGATTGAAAAAATGTCATAAAAACAAGCAAAAGACCATCTACCCCAAAAAAAACAAACACAAAAAGACAGGAGCAGCCCCAAAGCCCATGACAGCTACAGCCACTGGGATGGAAGGGTAGAAAAAGACAAGTGTTCCAAATCCTGTCTCCTCTATCACCTTTCCCACTAGTGCAGCAGACCCATTGACACTAACCACTACTCAATGACAGAACAAAAACACAAGTGCACAAGCATCAAGGCCAGTCATATGTGCATTGTTCAGAATTGACCAAACTAATACATCCATTCGATCGCAACTAGTAAAGCAAAATTCAGCTGCATGATGTTCAATAATGGTTACAAGTGCATCTGAGGAGCACAAACACATGGCTTGGGAAATAGTTTGGAATCATCCTTTCTAGCATCCATCTTGAAACCTGTGATTACTCAAGGATTACAAGCTTCAATGCAAGGAAAAGAATTTCTCCAATATGTGCTCATTGATGAAGAAAGTGGAAAACAAGCCTTGATTGTGAAGACAGGAAAGAACTTTATAAGTCATAAAATCCATAGAACTCTGCAAGGTGGCTGATACAAAAATGTCTCGAACAACCCCTTACCACCCAATGGTGAATGAAAGCCAGACTCTACATGTCACATATGGAAGTCTTCTGTAAGTGGGAAACAAAATTAGTTAAGTTCTGACTAAAATGTCTGCCAAGTATCCTTCACAGCGAGTGAAACTCAAAACTTTCCTTACTCCAGACATCAATCCAAGATAAAAGAAATGTATTCCATGGTCAGCTGTCTAAACATTTGTTCATTGGCATTATCAATATTTCTGCCCTCAATGGCGCTGTTTATGAAAATCCTCATCTAGTTACATCACTTCAATGTATCAAGTATAGACGCAAACTAATGTTGTAAAATGTTGTGTACCAGACTGGTGGCATAACTATCTCACCATGGACCCCACAGCAAATCTTTTGTGCTGGGCCCCCCTTACTGTCACTTTTTTTTTTATTGCTTAGGCCAGGTCCCCAAGACAGCCAAGCCCCATAGCATGGCTGTACCTGCTGCCATGGTTGTTACATCACTGTACCAGATCCTTCATACTTAACATTGCCGCAACACATCAACTTGCCCTGGATAGAAGTCAACTGAGATGTTCAAACATTGTGTGCTAGACCCTTCAAACCTAACTTTGCCCAGAAAAATGACCTAAGATTTTACTTGACTGTTTAAAACCAGAGGACAACTAGGAACCAACAAGAAATGGTATCATTACACTTAAATATCTCAAGGCACATTTCACTTGCTGAGCAAGATAACTTATGGATATCAATGTACATATACTAAGTGTACACCGCAGAAGATGGGATTGTACAATCATCTATCTGGAGGTTTACGTTTATAACAGGCAAATTCCAATTATATTTTCACTTTAATGAATTTTGTTTCCTATAAACTTACCAGGAACTAACTCAAAATAATTATTTAAACCCTTTTGTATTTATTTTTATTTTCTTATTACTCTGTGTGTGTGTGTGTGTGATTTGGATTTCTAACACAGCTTTAACAATTCTTCAGTCATATCACTATGATATCTGCATTCTGGCAGATTGTAGTGATGTCTGGAACTGGTGCATCATGCTGCTGACATCTAGTATGATGTCCCACCCTGCCACATTATCCTGATACCAGGCCAACCAGTGCTAATACTAACCTCTTAATGCTGAGTGCCAAGTGAGGCAGCTGCTAGTACCATTTGTATAAGACTCTGGTATGACTTGGCTTGGGGCTCAAATCCCATGACCTCCCACATCCAAGGTGGATGCTCTAACCACCTAGGTCTGTTATTATTGGACAAAAAACTATGTATGTTATGTAGCAAATGTGTCAAGTACTAGTACAGAGTGATTCTCCTGAACTGAAGTAGCTTTAAGTGGATTTTTGTTCAATATAACCCTGATGCACTAAATCTAATTTGGTTTAGCCTCTTGTTACTTTGTTTTAGACATTAATGTGTGACTGTGTCCTCTAAAGCGGTATGTAAAATGACTTGTGAAAAGAAGAATTATGTGAGAAAGGAACTCATATTTTCTTTACTACTTGATCAAATGGGAAGTACTTTTTTTAAATTGAAAGATGATGACAAAACACATCAACTAATGCATTTGCAACATGTATTTTCAGGACATTTTGGTCACAGAACAAATCAGAAATAAAGCAGAATGAATGAGTTTCAAAAAGAAGAAATAAGTGCAAAACAGAATGCACTATATACAACTTAAAGCCATCACTGTCACTAAACAGTCTACCACAAACTTTACATTTGAATTTTTTTCTCAATGATCATGTCTCGTTAAATTACCCTTCTGATTAAACCATAACTTCACATTTTAATGTTCCATCTCCATGGCCTATCACCATGTGTCTCTTTAAATGACCCTTCTGATTAAACCATACATCACAAGTTTCACATCTGAATGGTTTATCTACAGTATGTTTCATCATATGCTTCTTTAAATTACCACTCTCACCAAACATCCTACTGCAAACTTCACACTTGAACGGTTTTTCTCCAGTATGTACCCTCGTGTGATTCTTTAGTGTATCACTGTGACGAAACACTTTAGAACATATTTCACACTTGAATGGTTTCTCTCCAGTATGTACCCTTATGTGAATGCCTAGTGAATTGCTGTGGCGAAACATTTTGTTACAAACTTCACATTTGAATGGTTTTTCTCCAGTATGCAACCTCATGTGGTTATATAGTGTAGAACTATGACGAAACATTTTTTTACAAATTTCACATTTGAATAATTTTTCCTCAGTATGTACCCTCATGTGATTATTCAGTGTATTGCTGCCCTGAAACAATTTATAACATAGTTGACACTTCAATGGTTTTTCTCCAGTATGTAACCTCCTGTGATTATTCAGTGTATTCCTGCAACGAAACGCTTTATAACATATTTCACACTTGTATGGTTTTTCTCCTGTATGTACCCTCATGTGACTGTCTAGTGTACTGCTGTGACTGAACACTTTGTTACAAACTTCACATTTAAATGGTTTTTCTCCTGTATGCACCCTCATGTGAATATTCAATGTCTTGTTTTGACTAAACACTTTATAACATATTCCACATTCGAACGGGTTTTCTCCTGTATGAACCTTGATATGATCGCCTAACGCACTGCCGTGACTAAACATTTTGTCACAAATTTCACATTTGAATGGTTTCTCACCTGTATGTACCCTCATGTGATTATTCAGACTACTGCGTTGACGAAAAATTTCATTACAAACTTCACACTTGAATGGCATTTCTCCAGTATGTATCATTAAATGCCTTTTCAAATTATCTCTACGGCTAAATGCTTTATTGCAAAATTCACACTTGAATGACATTTCCCCTGTATGCATTGTGATGTGCCTCTTTGAACAGGCACTTCCTCCAAACATTCTGCCAAATCTAAACAGTCTAATTGAACTTTCGAATGCTTTTCTCCAGAATGTCTCCCTCTCTTTCAATTAGTGTCGTGTTGGCATGCACGACTCAATTCAACATACCGGAGCGTCAAATTAGTCTGTCGGACGATATGATGAGGCGTCTTAAAAACAACCGTGTCTTGCAGCGCACATCACCGGAACCGGAAGTCCGCAATGAGAACATCCGGTCATGGAACACAATTAATTTTACTATATATTCTCTACATTTGTTTCTCAGTACTGAACTTTCCACTGTGTGACAATCAATACAAATCATATGTTAATCTAAAATACCTTCTAAGATGACTTCACGGTGAAGTTCTTGTCAAAGGTTGACCTGCATTTTTTGAAAGGCTTGACTGTAAACAAACCAACGTGCAATGGAACACAGATTTCACTTCCGGATCATCACCAAGATCTTATTACTCACTGTACACTGTTGCCGAAACACACACAGACAACCACACCATAAGCTCATATTCAAAAGAATAAACAATTGCCTTTAAATCCATACTAAGTATGCCTAAATCTAACTCTTGTATCACCACCAAACGTAGACAGGAATAAAATGCTCTAAAAATAGACTGGGACTACATTCGTGGGTTCTGAACCGGAATTATTAATTGTGGCCTGATTCCTGACAGGCTCAATATTTTAGTCAAACTTTTATATTTGCATGCCACACTTATTTCAACTTCATACATGAAGTCTTTTGGAATTTCCTTGCAAACAAGACATGTGACAGCTGTCAGAAAGTGTGTAGTGCTGGTGTTCCACAGGGTGCAAGTTGTGGTCAAAGTGTTCTTGAGAAACCAAAACTAAATTTGCTATATCTTCCTTAATTATAGGAATTTTTCAATGCAGTAAAAACCTAATTGTAATACATGATAAGGCCTGTGTGAAAATATGTTTGAAATTTTAAAATATTGATACATTAAATTTTAATGGATATTTAAATAAACACTTAAATTTTAAAAACTAAATTTTATTGAAAAATTAAATTTTCATAGAAGTTATAAAATTCAATTTGAAAAATTTTACACAGCAAAGCTGACTAATGAATGGTATTTAAAACAAATGGTAGTTTGGGTCTGTACAACTGATAACATTTTTCCCAGGGGTATTGAAGCATGATAGCAACCAGTGATTTTGGCAGCAAATTGCAATTTGCCTGTCCAGATGCATATAGGTGTACACACTAAAGAAACAATGACAGGTGCTATGTTCCACATTTTTTGTGTCAGGTACTTAGGTAGTTGTTTGTATAACTAATAGCACACTCAAATTTAAAGTTTTGGTGGGACCACTACCATGTTTTATAGCCAAAATGCATTCAATTTCAGTGTCAATAACTACAAAAGGTGACCATGTGATAGGAAAACACAGTTTCAGGGAGGTTCTACCTTACTGAACAATGGTGTGAATCTTTCTCATGAAGATCTAAGCCATGTCTTTGAGTTGCTGTATATCAGTGTGCTGATATGAACTAATCTTGGTCACTTATAGCAGTACACTGCACATGTCCTTATGAGACCTTGCTATCACCACTGGACTACTGGAGAGCTTCCAAACTGATCCAACTCTAACACTTTGTTCCAGATACCAGGCTAGACCTGAAAAGATATAACATGTTTCACTTAATTCTAGAAAACAGTAAGATGTAAGCAAATGAAGTTAAAATGTGTTAGATATGGTGATTTCAAAATAACATTCAGGTTGCAAACATGGGAAAAAATAGTAAACTTGACATAGTGACACTCAGAAATGTGAAGCAATGGGCATGTATTACAGTGATAAAAATGCATCCTAAAAATATATGAGGTTTCTAGAAGAATATTTAGCCATTTACAGGTTAAATAACTAATCAAGTAGAGTATATATCATAAAGTTTAAGGCAATGTTGGAATGGTGAGGTTTAATCATTGGTGCAAACATTAGTACATACCAGTACACAGGAAAAGTCAAGTGACAATGTACTAAATTAAAATATGTTACTATAAGCAATCTTATTCATGAGGAAAATAACAATTTTGGATATTGCAAGTGAATACAGCCAGATGTGGCCACATAGATCAATTATAGGTACCAATAGATCTTATATCATCAACTAAATGTGAAATTTTGATCCCCAAAACTTGTGAACAAGGATGGACATTTGCACGTGTGGGACATATATAATGTACTTGTTAAAATCACATGTGCAAACATAATTCAAATGATCTATTTGAATATTTTTAGTCTATTTTTAAGAGTGTTGGTTACCAGTTATTAAGCTCAATGATTTAGTGGAATCAGATATCAACTGATGCTGCAATACCGCACTCTGTCAAAGTACTAAATTGAAATATGTTACCATACAGAGGCATAGTCATGATGAAAATAACATTTTGGGATATCTGAAGTGCACACAGCCAGAACTGTGCCTTACAGATTCACTATAGGTACAATGTCAGCCTATATGATGTATTGAATGTCAACTTTTGATCCCAAACATTCTAAAATATATGCATATTTGTTCATGTCAGATATGTACTCATGTTAAGATCAGTTGTACAAAGTTAAATTCAAATAATCTGTTTGAATATTTGTTATATAATCTTCAGAGTGTGAAAAATTATTAGCAATTAATAATGCATACAGCAAAATGGATCATTAGAATTCCCATAATATCATATAGGCCACAATGCCGCACTACATCAATCAATATTGTAATGAAACTGAACAATAAAATGGAATGAATTTTGTGTCCAACTTACGACATTTTGCTGTTTTCTTACATGCAAGGGTAAATATACCTGGGGAAAGTATATTTTATCCCTTTGACCTGTATTTCATCCTCTGACAGCTAAAAATTATTTTGTAGAGAACTTGAGCAGGTTTTAGTATAAAGTTTTCATCTCTGTCCACTCACTAAATACCCTATAACTATATTTATCAAACAATTACTGAAAGCTATACAAGCAGATATATGTTACTCAGGAAGTCACCCCATCATAAACACATAAATGAACTGTTTGGACCGCTAATAAATAGTTTGAATGACCTAAAGGCACAATACAAAATAGAATTTTGTCTTCATGTATTTTAAATGAAGGTCTCATTTTGACATACAAAGATATTTTCTCTGACAAAATTTGACAAATACTAATCACTGGAGCTTGTATATGGTGTAGAAATATATACATGCTGATATCATTTAATATCATTCCCAATAAATATTATATATGTGAATTTTCGGGGAAAATTTTATTTAATTAATTTTTCTTAAAAATTTCATTTAAATTTTTAAAATAAAAATTAATTTTTTATTTTATTTTTATATTTTCAAAGTCAATATACATAACACATCAAAATTTCACGTGTCTATCATTAATAATAATGAATTTATACCAATTTAAACTTTACTCAAATACTGCCCTGACAGACCATACAAGACAATTAATTTTATTATATATTCTCTATATTTGTTTCTCAGTACTGAACTTTCCACTGTGTGACAATCAATACAAATCATATGTTAATCTAAAATACCTTCTAAGATGACTTCAGGGGCCCCGAGTGGCCAAGTGGTCTAAAGCGCTCACCGTTCCGGATCACTGCCATCTCACCTCTGTCTGCGTGGGTTCGGGTCTCAGGCTCGGCTAACGTGGGTATGTGAGAAAGCCTGCCAGTAGCTTCTCGTGGGTCGGTGGTTCTTCCCGGGGTTTTCCAGGGTTCTTCCTCCACCAGTGATACTGGCCGCCATGTATAGCCTATCTTCTGCTGAAAATGGCGTTAAACCCTACAACAACAACAACAACTAAGATGACTTCACGGTGAAGTTCTTGTCAAAGGTTGACCTGCATTTGTTTTGAAAGGCTTGACTGTAAACAAACCAACGTGCAACGGAACACAGATTTCACTTTCGGATCATCACCAAGATCTTATTACTCACTGTACACTGTCGCCGAAACAAACACAGACAACCACACCATAAGCTCATATTCAAAAGAATAAATAATTGCCTTTAAATCCATACCAAGAATGCCTAAATCTAACTCTTGTATCACCACCAAAACGGAGACAGGAAAACAAAAAAAAAAAAAAAAATGCTCTAAAAATAGACTGGGACTACATTCGTGGGTATTGAACCGGAATTATTAATTGTGGCCTGATTCCATCCACGCTGGGGACGAATTTTCAAGAGTGATTTCCCTTTATTCACAATTTGGACATAGAACACAATTAATTTTACTGTATGTTCTCTATATTTGTTTCTCAGGACTGAACTTTCCACTGTGTGACAATTAATAAAAATCATATGTTAATCTAAAATACCTTCAAAGATGACTTCACGGTGAAGTTCTTGTCAGAGGTCCATCGGCACTGTTTTGTGAGGCTGGACTGTAAACAAAGCAGCATGCAATGGAATACAGATTTCACTTGCGGATCATCACCAAGGCCTTATTACTCACTGTGCACTCTTGCCGAGATACACACAGACAACAACGCCATAAGCTCATATTCTCGAGAATAAACAATTACCTTTAAATCCCTACCAAAAATGCACAAATATAACTCTTCTATCACTACCAAAATGAAAGAGGAAAAAAATGAAAAAGTTGACTAGAACTACATTCGTGGGTACTGAACTGGAAGTACTAATTGTGACCCTATTCCAATTATACAAACTACAACAAGAAAAACAACAACAACGATATGTGTGATTTGGATTTTTAACAAACCTTTTAACAATTTTTCAGTCATATCGTTACGATGTCTACGCTGTGGCAGTTTATAGTGATAGCTAGAAATGGAGCATCATATCGCAGACAAGAAGCATCATGTCCCACCCAGTCACATTATCCTGGCACCAGGCCGACCAGTCCTAACACGAACCTCTTAATGCTGAGCGCGATGCGAGGCCGCTGTTAGTATCATTTTTATAAGTCTTTGATATGATTCGGCCGGGGATCGAACCTTCGAGCCCCCGGATCGGAGGCGGACGCTCTAACCACTTAGGCCAAATGAGCGGT
>JAECUM010028934.1:0-13701 GCA_016617855.1 Megalonaias nervosa | reverse complement strand
AATTTTCTTCAAACTTAAATTCTGGCTTCCCTCAGACTGTCTGATTTCGCGAGGGAAATTTCTTAAAACCTTGAATTCCGTCTGGGAACACCCATCGTTTTGCATAGCTAATGAGGATTACTTTCTCTAACCACCAGAAATTTTATCACTCACATCGAAATCAGAATAATCCTCTAAAGACCGCCGTTATTTATAACTAATCTGGAAAATATAATTTTTATGACACCTGTTTCAAATGGCCCAAGACTTCCTAAAATTCCCCGGTTTGTCGCAACTCTTGTCTAATTAAAATACAATTAATGCCCCAAACAGAGTACATTCCATCCATCGCAGCCAACAATTTATTGCAGCCCAGCCCATTCAAGAAACCTTCGTGTCACAATGACCAGGACAAAATGTACTGTGATATTATCTCTACTAAATTTGCACCATTACAAACTTCTGTTTCATCTGTTGTTGTTTGCTATATTTTTTCTAAACTGTTGCTTATCATCGACTTTCATCCCCCCTTTGACCTACTCCATTGTCGTCTACTTTATTATGCCTTAAACTAATGCTTGCCGAACAATCAATATACATCTTAATATTCACGAAAGATAGGCGTGACCTACATTTTTGTCAAATACGTTTGGTTGCTGAATATTGCGAAATAAACGAGCAGGCGAGACATATGATTCTTGAATTTTTGTTCACAACCTAATGTATCTAGCTCTTTTCTCTGACACTTGTACCGTCACCAAAACTAGTACGTGCATTTTATTTACAAATTAATATTTTTATCTTTATAAAGTAAGTCATAGTAACCTATTTATTTTATTATTAAAATTGGTTTAGGATAATGCAATGCGGCGGTGGAGCAAGCACTATAAATCAGTCTCAAGAATTAATTTGAAATTAGTATTTTCTTAATCGCAGAATCAGAAGAGATGGATGAAAGACGAAACGAATAGCAGTGAATATGGGAAATGTAGTGAATATTCAGCAGAGCCAATATTTCGGTAAGTCTACATTACTCTTCTATTTCAACATGAGTATGCCTAAATGTTATTTGCTAATGTTTCATGTCGGATTGAATTGAGAATTGGAAACTTTGAAAACTACAAATAAATCTGAAATAGACTATTTCATTTACGATCTAGATTTAAGTTGGTATCATACTTTAAAATAGTTTATCTGTCAATTTTCGCTTAGAACTTAGAGACTTTCCGGACAATGTTGTCTCCACGCAGAGTATGAAACTGTACAATTTCGTAGAAATGCGCAACATTTCTTCATGGTTTACTGTGTAATGAAACAAACTTTTATTTCAGACCTAACCACGAGGCTCATGAAAGTAAAATGTTTCGATGTAACTACAAAATTCAGAGTGGGCGAGCTGGATATCATGAGAAGGATACAAGAAGAGCTGTACCAGCAAGAAAGCTTAGAGGAGCAGCAGGTACAACTAAAACTAGCCAAAGGTCAAACTCTGTTCAGAAGTTATCAGGAATAGGGAACAGTCACAGAAAAAGAGCTGAATCCCCCCGTGATATCGAGTACGGAAAGTCGGATGTCAGCACAGCAGGTAGAGGTATTTACAAACAAGGACTAGATTCAGGCATCTTTTCCGATAAATCAAGTCAGCCAGGTTGTGGAAAAATGCAAGAACAATATGCCGGTGATTGGTTTAAAAATGGTAAAGAATCATCTATTTCATGCCCTGATAAATCTACCCGAATCAAAAAATTCTATGGCGGATATCTGACTGATAGACAGGTCAGGGAAGGCGTACGAAGGAAAGAAAAATGTTCTTCAGATAAATTGAAGGTACATGTCAACGGACAGGCATGCAAATCAAAAGAGCATATGGGAAATCGTTCTTCAGAAAAAGTGAAGGCACTTTTTAATCTACAAATATGCAAATCGACAGAGGACATGGGAAATCGTTCTTCAAAAAGAGTCAAGGTACCTTTTAATATACAGACACGCAAATCAAAAGTAGATATTGAAAATGTTTGTCTTGAAAAAGTGAAGGAACCTGTTAAGGAACAGATATGCAAATCAACAGAGGATATGGGAAATCGTTCTTCAAAAAGCTTGAAGTCCCCTGTTAGTGGGCTGACATGCAAATCAAAAGAGGATATGGGAAATTGTTCTTCAGAAAAAGTAAAGGCGGCTGTTAATGGACAGACACGCAAATCAGAAGAGAATATGGATGACAGGAGTAGCAGGAAAGCGTCATCAGAAGATGGCGATTGGTTGTTCATGATAAAATCAAAATCCGAAGCAAATTTATCTGCTCAGGAGGAAGGAAACATCAGTAGAAGGAGGCGAAACAGAGGTGGAAAAAATAGCCGCTCAATGCAAGAGTCTGAAAGAGTTATGATTGAAGACTCTACGGTATACGAGAAACCTGAAAAAGATGGAAGCAATGAAAAAGTGATTCATGATAGTGAAGATCACCAAACTACGTCGACAGGAGATCAAACAAGTAACACATATCATGAAGATTCTCAGTCATCTGCCAAACCGGTCAAAGACAGAAGAAAAACAATGAAAAGGCCCGTCGAAAAGTGTAAAGTACATGCAGATGTTAGCGTTGATGACGCCAATGAAAATATCTTGACTGAAATGAATGAAAAAGTCCAATCGCTTCTCGAAGAAAACCCCAGTGAAATATGTAGAATGATATCCAAGAAAAAGACCATGCTGAAAAATATAATAAAAGCTAGCTGCAACGATCACGAACTTCTCATGCAAGTTATAGATTTGCTCGAAAAAGCTCTTTCTTCACATGTAGCACATCATGCTGATTACGCTTTGATAATAGTTCTAAAGGATACGTCCTTTTTTGAGGCAGCTATAGTTCCATTTTTGTACACATTGAAAATAGAAGAATGCTTACATTGGTCCCAACATTTGCCAGTATTGAAGAACATCGTACGAATAGCACTCATATTCTTTTCCAGAACCCCAACCTCGATGTGTCTAATGTTCAGTCTGCTAGACATTCTGCATAAAATAGCAGAGTATCTCCATCTTATTGACAACCCAGACAAAACATTGCAGGAAATCAAAGAAGGTATTGTGGAACTACAGGTAATGAAAGAAAGTCAGGTCAGCAAAAGAATGAAAAAGTCAGTGACCCATAGAGTTTCTCATGCTTTTTTGCATGAAAATGAACAACCACCCGATAATTTTAGAGAGATTGAAATGTATCCACAACTTGAGGAACTTAAAGCAGTTAAACCGCCATTTTTTCGCATGAATAAAGAAACCGGGGGGTACAATGATCTTGAACATTATCTCGATGTTCAATACAGGTTGTTACGTGAAAACTTTATCTGCCCTTTGAGAGAAGGTATACGCGAATACAAAGAAAACATTCATATGAAGAAGAAGAAGCTTCTTCAGGATTTGCGTCTGTATTACGATGTGAAAATACAGCAATTAGCACCAGGAAGAGATGGCATATATCATCAGCTTGAATTCAATGTTTCTCACCTAAGGCATGTAGAATGGGCTCAAAGCAAGAGACTGTTATATGGATCCTTCCTTTGTTTATCTTCTGACCAATTTGAGACGATGTTATTTGCAACTGTAGCTAATAGGAATCCACAGGAACTCAGGCTAGGGATTCTGTCTGTATCTTTTCAGACAAATTTGAAGGACGTCATGAAAAGGTCACACGAAACCTTTGTGATGGCAGAGTCCGTAGCATTCTTTGAAGCATACAAACACGTGCTATTTGGTTTGCAAAATACCATAAGGCTACCTTTCCAAAAACACTTGGTGAAATGCGAGAAAGATGTTGACCCACCAGTTTACCTTTCCAGTACAGACTCCCCAGTCTATGACCTTCAACCTTTGCTTGACCGTACGATGACCATTTCAAAGTACCAACCCACTAGACAGCAAGTATTAGGTAGTAAAGCACTCCGAAACGTACACGTACTGTCTCTTTCAGAATGGCCGTCGGCAGACGATATGGGTCTTGACCGATCACAATTTAAGGCTATTCAAACAGCTCTAACTCGCAGATTTTCCATCACACAAGGTCCTCCCGGCACTGGGAAAACTTACATTGGTCTCCAGATTGTTCGAGTTCTCCTACATAACAGGCATGTTTGGGATGTGAATTCCGACGCTCTGTTAGACACCGTAAAATCTCCAATGCTGATAGTGTGTTATACAAATCATGCGCTTGACCAGTTTTTGGAAGGCATTTTTAAATTTTACACTGGAGACATTGTCCGCGTTGGAGGTCGTAGTTCTAGCGAAGCTTCAGAAAGGCACCATCTTGACAAATTTAGAGAGCGATTCAGGAGAAAGCGACTTATTCCGAGAGAAATAGAAGACACCTGCATCCAGACAAGAGAGTTACTGAATCTGCACATGGAGACATTGCATGCAGAGGCCAAAGCTCTAGAACAAACCAAACAGAGAATTCTTCTTACTGAAGAAGACCTAAGTCCTTACATGCAAAACCTTTATGAATCTTTGATTTTCGGGTTTCAAGAAATACTTTGGAGCAATATAGGCATGGTTGAATATTTTGCACAGAAGGGAATGAAGACTTGGATTATTCAAGAATGGCTTGGCTGTGGTTATTTGAAGTCAATACACGATACAAATATAGAAGTAGATCGCGTGACGACAGACGATGGAGACAAGACTTTCTTCGAATTGAATGACGAAATAATGGACGAAATTATTAATACTTGTGCCGTGGACTCGAAGAGAGAATTCACAATAGGTGAAAATGCAAATAGAAAAGGAAAGACATGTAATAAGGGTATTCAAAGTGGTTTGTGGCAAATATCTCAGACAGAAATAAATAAACGAAAGGAGGACTTAAAAAGACAGCTAAATGCAACACGTGTAATGGAACAGAAACAATTTGATAATGTAGTCAATGTTTGGGCACTAAATTATGACGATAGATGGTGCCTGTACAGATACTGGAGGCAACTTTACCTCAATGCATTGGAGGAAGATTTTGTCAGGCATGCAGAACTCTATGAAGAGGTTATGAAAATGTATAAGGAAGCCAAGATGAAAGAGGATGGATTTATTCTACAACATGCTGATATCATTGGCATGACCACGACTTGTGCGGCAAGATATCAGCCAGTTCTTCAGGAGATCGGACCACGAATCATTATTGTAGAGGAGGCTGCTGAGATTTTGGAGAGCCACGTCATCACGACTCTCAGCGAACGCTGTCAACATCTGATTCTAATTGGAGATCACGAACAACTTCGTCCAAACCCAGCAACGTATACTCTAGCAAAGGATTACAAGCTTGACATCTCTTTGTTTGAGAGGATGGTGAGTAATGGAATCCAGTGTGATTGCTTGGAGGAGCAACATCGAATGCGACCAGAAATTTCGATGCTTCTACGACATATCTATCGCAATCTACGAGATCACGTATCTGTTACAGAGTATGAACACATCAGAGGAGTTGGATCTAATATTTTCTTTATTGACCATACTCAAGAAGAGCTAGCTGACGCCGATCAGAAAAGTCACCTCAATAAACATGAAGCCAGATATGTAGTTGCATTGTGCAAATATCTGTTACGACAGGGCTACTCGCCAAATCAAATAACCGTTCTCACAACCTACTCTGGGCAGTTCTTATGCTTGAGAAAGATGATGTTAAAGTCAGATTTCAATGGGGTGAAGGTGACTGTTGTAGATAATTATCAAGGAGAAGAGAACGACATTATCTTACTTTCGTTGGTCAGGAGTAATCGCGAAGGAAGAATAGGTTTTCTCAATATTTCAAACAGAATCTGTGTTGCTCTTTCAAGAGCAAAGAAGGGATTTTATGTCATTGGAAACTTTGGTTTCCTAGCTAGACATTCAGAGTTATGGAGAAATATTGCCAAAACACTCGAAAAAGAGAAGAGGTTAGGAGAAGTGCTAACTCTTTACTGTCAAAATCATCCAAATGACGTCTTTGAAGCAGCTGATGCGCATGATTTTGAAAGATTCGCTCCTGAAGGTGGTTGCAAGAAAGAGTGTAAAACCCAGTTAAAATGCGGACACTTTTGCCAAAGACTCTGTCATCCTGACGATAGAAATCACGAAATGTACCAGTGTCAAGAGCCTTGTGGGCGACTTTGCAAAAGAGGACACAGCTGCAAGAAACCATGTTACCAGAACTGTAAGCATTGTACATGCATGGTTGAAGTTGCAGAAAGAATGACAGAATGCGGCCATGTGCAAACTATTCCGTGCTACTTGAATCCGTCAGATTTTAGATGCAAATTCCCTATGTCACGCACTCTTCCCATCTGCGGACATACCGTTACTATAAAATGCTGCGAGGATGTCACTGGGGTGAAATGTCCAATGCCATGCGAACAACGTTTGAGTTGTGGACATGTTTGTCAAAGATCGTGTGGTGAAATGCACACGACAACTTGCCTTGAAGTACTGGAAGAGATTCTAGAATGCAGCCACAAAGTTCGTATTCAGTGTTGTAAGTCAAAGTTTAAAGTCAAATGTACAGAAAAGTGCACACGTCCGTTGACATGTGGTCACACATGTCACAAAATGTGTGGGGAGAAGCATGACCACGATCATCAATATTGTGAGGAGATAGTAACAAGAAAAGTACCAAGTTGCGGACATACAGTGCATGCTTTCTGTCGCTTGCCAGATTTAAAATTGAGATGTGAAAGGTTGATAAAAGTTAAATTGAATTGTGGACATATATCAAAAAGCAGATGTGGGCAAGAGTCTTCCCTGAAATGTAACTTTATGATAAAAAAGAACTGTGAGTACGGCCATATTTCCAATGTTCCATGCCACAGAGCAGACAGTTTTAAATGTCAAGGTAAATGTGACACCCGCCTTCTTTGCGGGCACCATTGCTCTGGCGATTGTACTGAATGTTTCAACGGTAGACTGCATAAAAGGTGTTCAGTTTCCAACTGTGAAGTCCTCATCTGTGGACACGCATGTACTGTATTATGTTCTTACTATCCACCATGTGAAGAAAAGTGTGATCAAAAGTGTCCTCATAAAATCTGCAAGAAAGGGTGCTCAGATGTTTGCGAATCCTGTAGAGAACCATGCACCTGGTCATGTCCACACTTGCAGTGCACGAAAACCTGCAGTGAGATATGTGACCGTCCTCCATGCGACGAGCCTTGCCTGAAAAGCTTGAAATGTGGGCATTCATGCATTGGAATCTGCGGGGAACCTTGCCCTACACTTTGTAGAGTATGTAACAAAGACAATGTGACAGAAAACCGATTCGGAACAGAAACTAACCCTAAGTCCAAGTTTGTACAGCTTTCTGATTGTGGCGATGTAGTGGAGGTAACATCGATGGATCGATGGATGCAAAAACAGATTCAGCAGGGAGACTTATCGGAAATTCGATTCCCAGTTTGTCCCGTTTGCAGAACTCCAATTAGAAATAATGTTCGATATCAGAGAGAACTGAAAAAGATCCACAGAGCAATAAACGTGGTAAAGTCAAAATTATGCAATTCCGAGAGGAGGGAAAAGTTTGAAATGGACAACGTCATTTCTAAGATCAAGACGCTAGAATCCCTATTCAACTTGAACTCGAAAGATGGTCTTGAAAAGCAGACATGTGAGGCTTTCATGAAAAGCGTCGACACATTTAAGTCATGGATATCAAGACAAAAATATATTGTAACGCCACAACAGCAATTGGATATAAGAGATGAACTGACACGAATGCAATTGATGTTGAAGCTGATTATAGTTCGAGCTGAAAACGTGAAAGGTGATGCTCAACTGTCATGGAATCTGCACAAAGCAATTAGTTCTGCTCGCACGGTACTTCTTTCTGGAGAAAGGCTTGAGAAGAGTCGTAAGTGGGTAGGAAGTTGTATGGAAACTCTTGCGAGACTGTCGACCTCTTCTGCCTTCGATGAATCATTGCTGACATACGATGCCATTACGGAAGTAAAAAAGGAATGGTCCAGGGTAACATGGATGACATGTAAAACAGGTAAGAGAAAGAAAATGTATATATCTAATGCTAATTATTATGTCGTTTTGGAATGCATGTATAATGTCTCCTTTCATTCAATTGTCTCTAGTACAGGTATATTTCCAGGTGTGGCCAATGCGTCTAGTATTTTGCCAGTGCCCAAACATTTGACGCTTAAGTCGCTTTATGCTTTCCAACAAAGCGGCTGCCAAGATATGTGTTGTGAACATGATATGGATGAACGTCAGTAAAAGAAAGGGTGACTTGGACAAATCTTTAGAGCATTAAAATCGATAAATGTATATTATAATGAAAATGGTCGTGACTATTAATTTAATTGAATGCAAGGACTGTTTCGTTGTTCTTAAATTTTTTCATGCGCCTCGTCCGATGTTCATCATACTTACTGACCCCAGATGATTCCATATCTGGTCATTAACAAGCTAGATAATTAAAAATGAATTAATTGATAAATGGACGGCTGTCTGTTTTGTTGTGATTTGGAGTTTTAACGTAGCTTTAACAAATTTTTAGTCATAGTTCTACGATGTCTGCAGTGTGGCAGTTTATAGTGTTGCCCAGCACTGGGGCTTCATGCCGCTGACATGTGGCATCATATCCCACCCAGTCACATTATCCTGACACCAGGCCGACCAGTCCTAACACTAACCTCTTAATGCTGAGCGCTAAGCGAGGCAGCTCCTAGTACCCTTTTCTTATAAGTCTTTGATGTGACTCGGCCGAGGTTCGAACTCGCGACGTCCCGCATCTGAGGCTGACGCTCTAACCACTTAGGCCACCGGAGCGGTCTGGGAAGTAAACAGTGCTTTGCGTAGATCTAAACTGATGTGGTTACGTTATGCAAAAAATTTATTTGGCTTTCTAATAACCAACATTGACACCTTTTTCATTAGCATGAATATTTATTTTTGTCTCGTTTGACTCCGACTTAATTCCATGCTCATTTCCCGTGTATATTTTAGTGAAAGTTTTCTATGAATGTTTCCTAGTCTTCTTAAATACATGTAGTATATATTTTTCAGGGCACGTATTTCGCAAAGTTGAACGGATCAATGGCTCCTGCCCCTGGTGCTAGTTCATAGTACAAGGAACTGCCATCTGATCTTCACAGCTGAATAGTCGCCGTGCTGCGTACGTTTATCATGAGATCGGAATGTCTTCAATTGTCATATATAATTGTGAAATTTACATTTTCATTTACTGCTCATTTAAAGATCTTTATTATAGTCCATGGATGAATAAACTCTCTAAACGTCACGAAAATGTTAGCTTCAAAGAAAGGCCGTCTTGGTTTAAAGCTTTTCAATCAACGTACTAATAATGCAGTCGCAGAAGTTGCATCTTTTTCCGCGCTACCATACTTTTGACTTCTCTCACGCTTAAGAAAGATTTAAAATTGCAATCAATTCCATACTAATTTAAGCGAATTTGAAGCTGAATATTTTTCAAAATTATATAATTTCTTTTGATAATCCACGATTGGACGATTTGATTCATTTGTCACAGAAGAAACCAGTTTTCAAATTTTTTGTAGTGCATCATTAATGATCTCTCATAAAAGGGCATATTGGAAACAATACAGACATTTAAGTTTAGTAGTTATATTTCATTCCCTACATATCTAGATAAACTGGATTAAGTCTACTTGTATATATTTAAAATCATAAATATTTAAACAAATTATCATTTATTTTAGAAGGTCATGAAAGTGTTTTTTTGAAAACTTTGAATTTATTTATGGCCAATTACTAATATTTGTGCCACACGTGCATTTTGTGTTTCTTGCTACTTTTCTTTTAAGTTTGATTGTATACTTTTCATACAATATACCATCGACTAAAGACTGTACATTCTAAACTGTAAGAGTCGTGTAGGATGAGCACGAATGTTGTAATTGTATGAATTTAGATACTGATGGTATTATGTGTATTTCAGTAATGTTGAACGGATCAGTGGGGCATGCCCCTGGTGTTTATCCACAGTAAGATAAATTCCCGTCTGATTATTTTACACCGAAATGGTCACCACGCCGTGCAAGTTTTGTCGTCACATAAGAACGTCCTAAATGGTCGAATGTGATTGTGTAGTGATGTGAAAAGCGGATAATTTCAGTTGCTGCTCAATACCGTCAGTGGAAAAAAGTGGATTTGCATATAGAAACCCTTTGCTATACACTACGGCTGAAAGAACTCTTGAAGCTTTAATACAATCGATAGTTTCAAAGAAAAGACAAAATACTTTTTTTTTGATGTACTATACCGTAATATAAATGATGTACAGTGTGCAATCCGGTTATTTGTATTGCTAATGTTTTTTTTTCTGTGTTATCATAATATTAACTTGTCTTACAGGTAACAACGATTTAAAACCGAAAATTCCTTGCTAATGGAAAGTGAATGCAAAGTTGAATAGTTTTAAAACTATAATATTGTTCTTATTTCTAGGTTACCTGCACTGCGCATGTGTGAGTGTAAGACATCGGCAGATAAAGATATTGATCTAAACTATATTTGATGTTAGTATTTGAATGATCTTTAAAGGTCATTATTATAGGAAAATTGGCCTTTAAACCAATATAGAATCCATGATTCATCGATTTTGCCCATCTATCACTGTGTGAAAGTTGTTTTATCTTTTACGTTTAAGTCAGTGCTGTCCTAAAGTGGTATTGCTCTACTGTCTTCCTCTTAGATGAATTGACAAATGTTTTGTTTTGCTTTGTATATCCTTTGTGATTTATTTTAATAAAGCCGAAAATTAGACTGAATATGGTGAATTCAGGTCAGAGCCGCATGAGAGTCCCTGGAGCTCAGTAGTCCCTATTAAAATCTAGTTGTGTAAATTGATTGTGTGACTCCAGGTGCAGTATTTATGATTGGAGACTGGTAATTAATACAATAGAATAAACAAGAAGGGACTGTTGCACAGTAGGCATGTACCGTTTATTGTTGCTATGGTGGTAAATATGGTGCAAAGTTACAGGCGAAATGTGGTTTAAAATCATCATTTGACTGGCCTAAGGTGGAGGAGTAAAAATAGTTCCCTTCATTAGGTGGCTGAGTTGTATAGTTTCAGTGCGTGAAATGCTAGCTGTAGGTTACGGAAAGTTAATGAAGAAAAACCATGCAGTTGTGCGGTTGACAGACAATTGTGAAGGTGTGGGATTTGTGGTATTGTATTAATTAGAGTAAAATTATTTATAGATTGGACATGTTGGGCTTTCCAGTTTACAACAGAAGTTCTATAGAGGTCTTTGGAATCGAGGAGAAACTTATGACTTCTAGCTGGATTCGCGCCCCGGTTTGATATTGCTCGGTCAAGAAACCCCTTTGATTATTAAAATAATTTGTAATTTTAAAATTGGAAGTATGTCATATAGTGAAATAAGAATGTGTTACTTTTATTTTGCATATTGTGTTATGTGTACGAGTGTTCGAATGAAAGCGTGAAGTAGACGCCTTTCCCAAATTATATATTGTTGCATACATTGAACACATGTTAATTGCTTTACAAATGCTGGAGTCTAAAGCTAATTTGCATTGATTGATATGGTAACAATGAATTTATGCAATTTCATACATGGACGGACGCACAAAAGGCAAGTTGAACTAGAATTGGTGTGGAAAGCAGATGGGTGCGTTCGAACACGACAACAATCCACATATGGAGCGTCCGTATCGTCCTGGATCTAATGTGGACGGATTCCCTTAAATGAAAACTACAGGGGTTTGGTATTATTTGCAGTTCCCATCAGGTCAGCGTTACTCTGAAAACCACTGAGAACTCTTTTGTGTGATTGAATCAGTCTGGTTTGGCAACACTATAAACTTAAATTGTGATTCTAATATATGCTAATTGTTTTAAACTTTTTGGAGTCTCCATCCTATGTGCATTAATTTATATGGTAACAGGGTGTATAACAGTTTCATACATGGACGAATGCACAAGAGGCAAATTGAACTAGAATTAAGTGTGGAAAAGCAAATGAGTATGTTTGAGCATCCCTGCGTGGATGGTCATTATCGTCTTCGATCCACATTGGACGGATTCCACAAATACTGAACAGTGCTGGGTTTGACATTATTTACGATTCCCATCAGGTGAGCGTTACTATGAAAACCACTGATAAATCTTTGGTTTGAGTGAATGAGATTTGTTATTCAACGCAAATATAGTCTTCTTTATTTTCAGGATCAGGTCAGCTTTAATTCGTTCCAGGGCGCATATAGTTTCTTGTTATATGTGCGATAACGTTGTTTATAACATAGTTAGAGATTAGATATTGAAATAGTTAAGTGTTTTATCAGTTGTTCTTGACTTGTATTTCCATTTCAGTTATGCTAGGACTGGACTTTAATGAAACTTTTCAACTCAGTGATTGGTACTAATATGTCTTAGTTAATTCTTTAAAAATTTGCATATTTCAAGAACATTAACTACGATAGCTTCTGAGTTAAATAATTAAAACTTTCCAAATAATTATCATGCTAAGACTTGGATCTTGTATGAATCAACGACCATTGAGTTCAATGAGTACAAACGTTCCAATGAATTATCATGCTAAGACTTGGATCTTGTATGAATCCATGACCATTGAGTTCAATGAGTACAAACTTTCCAATGAATTATCATGCTAAGACTTGGAACGTGTATGAATTCATGACCATTGAGTTAAATGAGGACAAACGTTCCAATGAATTATCACGCTAAGACTTGGATCTTGTATGAATCCATGACCATTTAGCTAAATGAGCACGAACTTTCCAATGAATTATCATGCTAAGACTTGGATCTTGTATGAATTCATGACCATTGAGTTAAATGAGTACAAACATTCCAATGAATTATCATGCTAAGACTTGGATCTTGTATGAATTCATGACCATTGAGTTAAATGAGTACAAACATTCCAATGAATTATCATGATAAGACTTGGATCTTGTATGAATCCATGACCATTTAGTTCAATGACTAAAAATTTTCCAGTGAATTATCATGCAAAGACTTGGATCTTGTATTAGGAATTTTGTGAATGAACAAAATAATATAACAGTTCAGCAAACTTTTTGAATGATTTAAATTTTTAAATATTTATATAAAGGAGGAGAATGTTCTAAATATTTTCATTTAGCAGCTAAGGTTATGGACATACTTAAGAATTAGAACCTATTTATGGTCAGCTATATATATGTATATATACTCCTCCCGCGTATTTGGTGTGTTTTCTGCTTCGGTTTTAAGTTTGATTATTTATTTTCCATACGTAATACTGAGTAAGGATGGTCAATTAAAAACTGCCTGATTCGTATAGGAAGACCAAGAATGTTGTAACTGTATGATTAGGAATACTGATCCTAGTATGTGTATTCAATACCACACACGTAATATTTACACTTATACATATATAACGTACTGACGAATGTTGATTATTTTCATTAATGTTGGAAGCAGTTGTTATTAAATTTAATTCCAAGTCTTTGAATTCATCAATACCAAGGGTCTTCACCATTTCTATGATGCATGAAATGCACGATATAATTCCAGCACTGGAGTTGGTTTGGAAAAGTAAAGAATGTTTAAATCATATGTTTAATATTTGCATGCTCATATTGCAGGATATTAGATTTTTATATTATGAAGATTTTAAAAGTTCAAATTGGATTAATTCTAAGTTTGTCATCAATGTTATCCTACTCGTCCGACTATTGGTATATTAA
>JAECUM010028933.1:0-10071 GCA_016617855.1 Megalonaias nervosa | reverse complement strand
ATGCTATCCATCACATCACCTGTACCATCTAACTCCACACAGACACTATTCAAAATGCCTTGTGTAGTCTCCACACAAAAAAACCATGCTATCCATCACATCACCTGTACCATCTAACTCCACACAGACACTATCCAAAATGCCTTGTGTAGTCTCCACACACCAAACATGCTATCCATCACCTCACCTGTACCATCTCACTCCACACAGACACTATCCAAAATGCCTTCTGTAGTCTCCACACACCAAACATGCTATCCATCACATCACCTCTACCATCACACTCCACACAGACACTATCCAAAATGCCTTGTGTAGTCTACACACACGAAACATGCTATCCATCACATCACCTGTGCCATCAAACTCCACACAGACACTATCCAAAATGCCTTGTGTAGTCTCCACACACCAAACATGCTATCCATCACATCACCTCTACCATTTAACTCCACACAGACACAATCCATCACATCACCTCTACCATCTAACTCCACACAGACACTATCCAAAATGCCTTGTGTAGTCTACACACACGAAACATGCTATCCATCACATCACCTGTACCATCACACTCCACACAGACACTATCCAAAATGCCTTGTATAGTCTCCACACACCAAACATGCTATCCATCACATCACCTCCACACACCAAATATGCTATCCATCACATCACCTCTACCATCTAACTCCACACAGACACTATCCAAAATGCTTTTTGTAGTCTCCACACACGAAACATGCTATCCATCACATTACCTGTAACATATAACTCCACACAGACACTATCCAAAATGCCTTGTGTAGTCTCCACACACCAAACATACTATCCATCACATCACCTCTACCATCCAACTCCAAACAGACACTAACCAAAATCCCTTGTGTAGTCTCCACACAACAAACATGCTATCCATCACATCACCTTTACCACCACACTCCACACAGACACTATCCAATATGCCTTGTGTAGTCTCCACACACCAAACATGCTATCCATAACATCACCTCTACCATCTAACTCCATACAGACACTATCCAAACTGACTTGTATAGTCTCCACACAACAAACATGCTATCCATCACATCACCTCTACCATCTAACTCCACACAGACACTATCCAAAATGCATTGTGTAGTGTCCACACAACAAACATGCTATCCATCACATAACCTCTACCATCTAACTCCACACAGACACTATCCAAAATGCTTTGTGTAGTCTCCATACACCAAACATGCTATCCATCACATCATCTCTACCATCTAATTCCACACAGACACTATCCAAAATGCATTGTGTAGTGTCCACACTCCAAACATGCTATCCATCACATCACCTCTACCATCTAACTCCATAGAGACACTATCCAAAATGCTTTGTGTAGTCTCCACACACCAAACATGCTATCCATCACATCACCTCTACCATCTAACTCCACACAGACACTATCCTAAATGCCTTGTGTAGTCTCCAAACAACAAACATGCTATCCATCACATCACCTCTACCATCTAACTCCACACAGACACTATCCAAAATGCCTTGTGTAGTCTCCACACACCAAACATGCTATTCATCACATCACCTCTACCATGTAACTCCACACAGACACAATCCATCACATCACCTCTACCATCTAACTCCACACAGACACTATCCAAAATGCCTTGTGTAGTCTCCGCACACCAAACATGCTATCCATCCCATCACCTCTACCATCTAACTCCACACAGACACTATCCAAAATGCCTTGTGTAGTCTACACACACGAAACATGCTATCCATCACATCACCTGTACCATCACACTCCACACAGACACTATCCAAAATGCCTTGTATAGTCTCCACACACCAAACATGCTATCCATCACATCACCTCCACACACCAAATATGCTATCCATCACATCACCTCTACCATCTAACTCCACACAGACACTATCCAAAATGCTTTGTGTAGTCTCCACACACGAAACATGCTATCCATCACATTACCTGTAACATATAACTCCACACAGACACTATCCAAAATACCTTGTGTAGTCTCCACACACCAAACATACTATCCATCACATCACCTCTACCATCCAACTCCAAACAGACACTAACCAAAAGCCCTTGTGTAGTCTCCACACAACAAACATGCTATCCATCACATCACCTTTACCATCACACTCCACACAGACACTATCCAATATGCCTTGTGTAGTCTCCACACACCAAACATGCTATCCATCACATCACCTCTACCATCCAACTCCAAACAGACACTAACCAAAATCCCTTGTGTAGTCTCCACACAACAAACATGCTATCCATCACATCACCTTTACCATCACACTCCACACAGACACTATCCAATATGCCTTGTGTAGTCTCCACACACGAAACATCCTATCCATCACATCACCTCTACCATCTAAATCCACACAGACACTATCCAAAATGCCTTGTGTAGTCTCCACACACCAAACATGCTATCCATCACATCACCTCTACCAACTAACTCCATACAGACACTATCCAAACTGCCTTGTATAGTCTCCACACAACAAACATGCTATCCATCACATCACCTCTACCATCTACCTCCACACAGACACTATCCAAAATGCATTGTGTAGTGTCCACACAACAAACATGCTATCCATCACATCGCCTCTACCATCTAACTCCACACAGACACTATCCAAAATGCTTTGTGTAGTCTCCACACACCGAACATGCTATCCATCACATCACCTCTACCATCTAATTCCACACAGACACTATCCAAAATGCCTTGTGTAGTCTCCACACAACAAACATGCTGTCCATCACATCACGTCTACCCTCTAACTCCACACAGACACTATCCAAAATGCTTTGTGTAGTCTCCACACACCAAACATGCTATCCATCACATCATCTCTACCATCTAACTCGACACAGACACTATCCAAAATGCATTGTGTAGTGTCCACACTCCAAACATGCTATCCATCACATCTCCTCTACCATCTAACTCCACAGAGACACTATCCAAAATGCTTTGTGTAGTCTCCACACACCAAACATGCTATCCATCACATCACCTCTACCATCTAATTCCACAGACATTATCCAAAATGCCTTGTGTAGTCTCCACACAGCAAACATGCTATCCATCACATCACCTCTACCATCTAACTCCACACAGACACTATCCAAAATGCCTTGTGTAGTCTCCACACAACAAACATGCTATCCATCACATCACCTGTACCATCTTACTCCACACAGACACTATCCAAAATGCCTTGTGTGGTCTCCACACACCAAACATGCTATCCATCACATCACCTCTACCATGTAACTCCACACAGACACTATCCATCACATCACCTCTACCATCTAACTCCACACAGACACTATTCAAAATGCCTTGTGTAGTCTCCACACACCAAACATGCTATCCATCACCTCACATCTACTATCTCACTCCAAACAGACAGTTTCCAAAATGCTTTGTGTAGTTTCCACACACCAAACATCCTATCCATCACGTCACCTCTGCCATCTAACTCCACACAGACACTATCCAAAATGCCTTGTGTAGCCTCCACACACAAAACATGCCATCCATCACATCACCTCTACCATCAAACTCCAAACAGACACTATCCAAAATGCCTTGTGTTGTCTCCACACAACAAACATGCTATCCATCACATCACCTGTACCATCTAACTCCACACAGACACTATCCAAAATGCCTTGTGTTGTCTCCACACACCAAACATTCTATCCATCACATCACCTCTACCATCTAACTCCACACAGACATTATCGAAAATGCCTTGTGTAGTCTCCACACACCAAACATGCTATCCATCACATCAACTCTACCATTTAACTCCACACAGACACTATCCATCACATCACCTCTACCATCTAACTCCACACAGACACTATCCAAAATGCCTTGTGCAGTCTCCACACACCAAACATGCTATCCATCACATCACCTCTATCATTTAACTCCAAACAGACACTATCCAGAAAATGCCTTGTGTAGTCTCCACACACTAAACATGCTATCCATCACATCACCTGTACCATCTAACTGCACACAGACACTATCCAAAATGCCTTGTGTAGTCTCCACACAACAAACATGCTATCCATCACATCACCTCTACCATCTAACTCCACACAGACACTATCCAAAATGCCTTCTGTAGTCTCCACACACCAAACATGCTATCCATGACATCACCTCTACCATGTAAATCCACACAGACACTATCCATCACATCACCTCTACCATCTAACTCCACACAGACACTATCCAAAATGCCTTGTGTAGTCCACACACACGAAACATGCTATCCATCACATCACCTCTACCATCGAACTCCACACAGACACTATCCAAAATGCGTTGTGTAGTCTCCACACACCAAACATGCTATCCATCACATCACCTCCACACACCAAACATGCTATCCATCACATCACCTCTACCATCTAAGTCCACACAGACACTATCCGGGGCCCCGAATGGCCGAGTGGTCTAAAGCACTGTCCGTTACGGATCACTGCCATCTCTCCTTCGTCTGCGTGGGTTCGAGTCTCGCATTCGGCCAATGTAGATATGTGAGAAAGCTTGCCAGTAGCTTCTTGTGGGTCGGTGGTTCTTTCCGGGGTTTTCCCGGGTTCTTCATCCACCAATAATACTGGCCGCCATGTATAGCCTATCATGTGCTGAAAAATGGTGTTAAGCCCTACAACAACAACAACAACAACAGACACTATCCAAAACGCCTTGTGTAGTCTCCACACACCAAACATGCTATCCATCACATCACCTCTACCATCTCACTCCACACAGACACTATCCAAAATGCCTTGTGTAGTCTCCACACACCAAACATGCTATCCATCACATCACCTCTACCATCACACTACACACAGACACTATCCAAAATGCCTTGTGTAGTCTACACACAGGAAACATGCTATCCATCACATCACCTGTGCCATCAAACTCCACACAGACACTATCCAAAATGCCTTGTGTAGTCTCCACACACCAAACATGCTATCCATCACATCACCTCCACACACCAAACATGCTATTCATCACATCACCTCTACCATCTAACTCCACACAGACACTATCCAAAATGCCTTGTGTAGTCTCCACACACCAAACATTCTATCCATCACATCACCTGTACCATCCAACTCCACCCAGACACTATCCAAAATGCCTTGTGTAGTCTCCACACACCAAACATACTATCCATCACATCACCTCTACCATCTAACTCCACACAGACACTATCCAAAGTGCCTTGTGTAGTCTCCACACAACAAACATGCTATCCATCACATCACCTCTGCTATCTAACTCGAAACAGACACTATCCAAAAAATGCCTTGTGTAGTCTCCACACACCTAACATGCTATCCATCACATCACCTCTACCATTTAACTCCACACAGACACAATCCATCACATCACCTCTACCATCTAACTCCACACAGACACTATCCAAAATGCCTTGTGTAGTGTCCACACACCAAACATGCTATCCATCCCATCACCTCTACCATCTAACTCCACACAGACACTATCCAAAATGCCTTGTGTAGTCTACACACACGAAACATGCTATCCATCACATCACCTGTACCATCACACTCCACACAGACACTATCCAAAATGCCTTGTATAGTCTCCACACACCAAACATCCTATCCATCACATCACCTCCACACACCAAATATGCTATCCATCACATCACCTGTACCATCTAACTCCACACAGACACTATCCAAAATGCTTTGTGTAGTCTCCACACACCAAACATGCTATCCATCACATTACCTGTAACATGTAACTCCACACAGACACTATCCAAAATGCCTTGTGTACTCTCCACACACCAAACATGCTATCCATCACATCACCTCTACCATCCAACTCCAAACAGACACTAACCAAAATCCCTTGTGTAGTCTCCAAACAACAAACATGCTATCCATCACATCACCTTTACCACCACACTCCACACAGACACTATCCAATATGCCTTGTGTAGTCTCCACACACCAAACATGCTATCCATCACATCACCTCTACCATTTAACTCCATACAGAAACTATCCAAACTGCCTTGTATAGTCTCCACACAACAAACATGCTATCCATCACATCACCTCTACCATCTAACTCCACACAGACACTATCCAAAATGCATTGTGTAGTGTCCACACAACAAACATGCTATCCATCACATCACCTCTACCATCTAACTCCACACAGACACTATCCAAAATGCTTTGTGTAGTCTCCATACACCAAACATGCTATCCATCACATCACCTCTACCATCTGATTCCACACAGACACTATCCAAAATGCCTTGTGTAGTCTCCACACAACAAAGATGCTGTCCATCACATCACATCTACCATCTAACTCCACACAGACACTATCCAAAATGCTTAGTGTATTCTCCACACACCAAACATGCTATCCATCACATCATCTCTACCATCTAACTCGACACAGACACTATCCAAAATGCATTGTGTAGTGTCCACATTCCAAACATGCTATCCATCACATCACCTCTACCATCTAACTCCACAGAGACACTATCCAAAATGCTTTGTGTAGTCTCCACACACCAAACATGCTATCCATCACATCACCTCTACCATCTAATTCCACAGACACTATCCAAAAAGCCTTGTGTAGTCTCCACACAGCAAACATGCTATCCATCACATCACCTCTACCATCTAACTCCACACAGACACTATCCAAAATGCCTTGTGTAGTCTCCACACAAAAAACATGCTATCCATCACATCACCTGTACCATCTAACTCCACACAGACACTATCCAAAATGCCTTGTGTGGTCTCCACACACCAAACATGCTATCCATCACATCACCTCTACCATTTAACTCCACACAGACACTATTCATCACATCACCTCTACCATCTAACTCCACACAGACACTATCCAAAATGCCTTGTGTAGTCTCCACACACCAAACATGCTATCCACCACATCACCTCTATCATCTAACTCCAAACAGACACTATCCAGAAAATGCCTTGTGTGCTCTCCACACACCAATCATGCTCTCCATCACATCACCTCTACCATCTAACTCCACACAGACACTATCCAAAATGCCTAGTGTAGTGTCCAAACAACAAACATGCTATCCATCACATCACCTCTACCATCTAACTCCACACAGACACTATCCAAAATGCCTTGTGTAGTCTCCACACACCAAACATGCTATCCATCACATCACCTCTACCATGTAACTCCACACAGACACAATCCATCACATCACCTCTACCATCTAACTCCACACAGACACTATCCAAAATGCGTTGTGTAGTCTCCGCACACCAAACATGCTATCCATCCCATCACCTCTACCATCTAACTCCACACAGACACTATCCAAAATGCCTTGTGTAATCTACACACACGAAACATGCTATCCATCACATCACCTGTACCATCACACTCCACACAGACACTATCCAAAATGCCTTGTGTAGTCTCCACACAACAAACATGCTATCCATCACATCACCTCTACTATCTAACTCCAAACAGACACTATCGAAAAAATGCCTTGTGTAGTCTCCACACACCAAACATGCTATCCATCACATCAACTCTACCATCAAACTCCACACAGACACTATCCAAAATGCTTTGTGTAGTCTCCACACACCAAACATGCTATCCATCACATCACCTCTACCATCTCACTCCACACAGACACTATCCAAAATGCCATGTGTAGTCTCCACACACGAAACATGCTATCCATCACATCATCTCTACTATCTAACTCCACACAGACACTATCCAAAATGCCTTGTGTAGTCTCCACACACCAAACATGCTATCCATCACATCACCTGTACCATCTAATTCCACACAGACACTATCCAAAATGCCTTGAGTAGTCTCCACACAAAAAAACATGCTATCCATCACATCACCTCTACCATGTAACTGCACACAGACACTATCCAAAATGCCTTGTGTAGCCTCCACACACCAAACATGCTATCCATCACACCACCTCTACCATTTAGCTCCACACAGACACTATCTAAAATGCCTTGTGTACCCTCCACACACCAAACATGCTATCCATCACAACACCTCTACCATCTAACTCCACACAGACACTATCTAAAATGCATTGTGTAGTCTCTGCACACCAAACATGCTATCCATCACATCACCTGTACCATCTAACTGCACACAGACACTATGCAAAATGCCTTGTGTAGTCTCCACACACCAAACATGCTATCCATCGCATCACCTCAAACCATCTAACTTTACAGAGACACTATCCAAAATGCCTTGTGTAGTCTCCACACACCAAACATGCTATCCATCACATCACCTCTACCATCTAATTCCACACAGACACTATCCAAAATGCCTTATGTAGTCTCCACACAAAAAAATCATGCTATCCATCACATCACCTCTACCATCTAACTGCACACAGACACTATTGAAAATGCATTGTGTAGTTGCACACACCAAACATGCTATCCATCACATCACCTCTACCATCTAACTGCACACAGACACTATCCAAAATGCCTTATGTAGTCTCCACACACCAAACATGCTATGCATCTCATCACCTCAACCATCTAACTCCACACAGACACTATCCAAAATGCCTTGTGTAGTCTCCACACACCAAACATGCTATCCATCACATCACCTGTACCATGTAGCTCCACACAGACACTATCCAAAATGCCTTGTGTAGTCTCCACACAACAAACATGCTATCCATCACATCACCTGTACCATCTAACTCCACACAGACACTATCCGTAGGCCCGAGTGGCCGAGTGGTCTAAAGCGCTGTCCGTTACGGATCACTGCCATCTCACCTCTGTCTGCGTGTGTTCGAGTCTCGCATTCGGCCAATGTAGATATTTGAGAAAGCTTGCCAGTAGCTTCTTGTGGGTCGGTGGTTCTTTCCGGGGTTTTCCCGGGTTCTTCCTCCACCAGTAATACTGGCCGCCATGTATAGCCTATCGTGTGCTGAAAAATGGCGCTAAGCCCTACAACAACAACAACAACAACAACAGACACTATCCAAAATGCCTTGTGTAGTCTCCACAAACCAAACATGCTATCCATCACATCACCTCTATCATCTAACTCCAAACAGACACTATCCAAAAAATGCCTTGTGTAGTCTCCACACACCAAACATGCTATCCATCACATCACCTCTGCCATCTAACTCCACACAGACACTATCCAAAATACCTTGTATAGTCTCCACACACCAAACATGCTATCCATCACATCACCTCTACCATCTAACTCCACACAGACACTATCCAAAATGCCTTGTGTAGTATCCACACACCAAACATGCTATCCATCACCTCACCTCTACCATCTAACTCCACAAAGACGCTATCCAAAATGCCTTCTGTAGTCTCCACACACCAAACATGCTATCCATCACATCACCTCTACCATCTAACTCCACACAGGCACTATCCAAAATGCCTTGTATAGTCTCCACACACCAAACATGCTATCCATCACATCACCTCTACCATCTAACTCCACACAGACACTATCCAAAATGCCTTGTATAGTCTCCACACACCAAACATGCTATCCATCACATCACCTCTGCTATCTAACTCCACACAGACACTATCCAAAATGCCTTGTGTAGTCTCCACACACCAAACATGTTATCCATCACATCACGTCTACCATTTAACTCCACACAGACACAATCAATCACATCACCTCTACCATCTAACTCCACACAGACACTATCCAAAATGCCTTGTGTAGTCTCCACACACCAAACATGCTATCCATCCCATCACCTCTACCATCTAACTCCACACAGACACTATCCAAAATGCCTTGTGTAGTCTACACACACCAAACATGCTATCCATCACATCACCTGTACCATCACACTCCACACAGACACTATCCAAAATGCCTTGTATAGTCTCCACACACCAAACATCCTATCCAT
>JAECUM010028932.1:0-28021 GCA_016617855.1 Megalonaias nervosa | reverse complement strand
TTCTGGGGACTTGGATCGATATGTTCGTTTGTATAGTACTGGTGAAATAAACAACTGAACTTAATGTCAGAGCCGTCGACTACATAATTTCTATAAATGTGTTTTGTTCTAAATGGCATACACCTACTTAATCTATTCGATGTTTTGTTTTGGGTCTGAAACCTAAAACACATGTCTAAAACAAATCCTTATTTAAATATTTAGGGGTCGACCATAAGTTTTGGCAGTTCCTCGCAAGGGAGGGAGGAATAAATGTAAATCTGATACATCTACAGCATGTATGAAAACGTAATTGGTTGTTTTTGTATTTGTTTGTTTCTTTGTGTGTTTTAGCTGAATTTATTTCTCCAACTTTTCAACAACGACAATTTACGATTTTTTTTTAGAAGAGGGTTTCAGCTAAATTGCCAGAGACTCTATAATCTATATATTATATTCATTTAAGACGCAATTGCAACTGAACATAGTACAAAACACGATAATTTTATTTGTTTAATAACAGGTTGAAATCGAACTTTATAGCAAGCCATTGGAGTCATAACTTGGAAGAACCTTGCGATCTTGGAGGCTCGATTACGCAAACTCGAGAACGCTCGCTCGTACATACTTTTAATTACATAATCTCTGTAATGCGCGAGATCGAACTCTCCATTACTCAAACATAAGACTTCATTCGCTATCTAGCTGGCAAACCAATAAGACCATAACGTTAAATTTTTCGCATTCGCAAATCTCGAATACGCGACCTAGAGAGAACCAAGTGGTTAAGTTGTGTGAATTATGTGACTACACTAGAGTATTCGATCTCAAGATGGGGAAATAGCGAATTAATGTTTCGTCTCATGTTGTATCTTCACATGGCGTATTTGAAAGGCCAAGTCGTGTTACAAGGAGAAATCCTTTAAATTGAAATCAACTTTCATATTTGCAATCTCGTGATAATGCTAATTGTTTCTGCTTTATGGCCGTTTTAGATTGCCTGGAAGTGTGATTGCACGAAGAGGAAATTTTCGTTTCGGGTGATTAAGAACTCCATTGTGCTAGATGAAGAGCTGTATTTTACACATTGCAGAATCATAAGATTGAAATTATCTTCTGATTGTCACATGACGACCTATTCCAGAAAACACAAATGCGCGTTCTCTTGTTTTCGTTATTGAGCCTGGAGATCGCGAACAGTTTCCACTTATGGCTATGGTGACTTTTTATAAGATCTACTTCGCCATACAATTAGATAAATTATTTTTTACATTTTTTTAAACCTCATTGGTTATCATACGCCTGGAAGTGCGATTGCACGAAGTGGAAATTTTAGTGTCGCGCATTTAAGATCTGGATTGCGTTCGGTGTGGATCTGTAGTTTACACATTGAAAAAATCATATGACTGATAAGTATTTTCTGACTGTCACATAACCACCTATTCCAGAAAACACAAATGCGCGTTCTCGTGTTTTCGGTATTGAGTCTGGAAATCGCGAAGAGTTTCAACTTATGGCTCTGATGGTTTATTATAAGACCACCTTCGCCATGCAATTAGATAAAATGTCTTTACCTCTTTGGTTTTCATATCTATTGAATTATTGTTGACATGATGTAAGAGGTCATTTTTTGTTTTGTATAGAACTAATTATTGGAAACGTTAAATCTGTTTACAAAATACCTTAATAATTTTAAAAGTATGATCGCCGTACAGTTCACAATCCCGTTTGTTTGTATCCCGCCATCTTTATTAAAACTGAAAAACATCAATGATATAAAGCGCACAAAATTTAGCAATTTCCTTCATTGATTTATAATTTCTAACTTGACTGTCGCCAAGGGGTCCCTAACAATGTCAACTTACTGGTTTTCAACGCAAACGGAAGCTCGCTATGTCAACATGCAGAGAGACTGCTCACTGTCCTTTTCAGGTTTCTTGAACAGTCCATATCAGTAAACTCTGTGTCGTCTGTTTGCAATATTTCCAATTCCCAGCATTAACATTTCTAAAACAAACTGAACAAATAATTAGGAGGAACCCTTGTATATATGTGTTCAAAGAGCTGTAACTCCAAAATGTATGGAATTATTGAGATTATCAAAGACGGCGAAGTACATCACATCTGCTGTTTGAAAATATTTACTCGCTCATGCAAATATAGTGACCGTGTTACTATAGAAACTCCCGTTTGATTTGAAACGTGAAGTTGACATTCTTTGGGAGCTCTGGCGACAATCAGGTCAGAACGTATAAATCCATGAGTGAAATTATTAAGCTTTATGGATTTTATATATCTTTGATACCATTTGTTTTTAAATAGGTGGTGGGGGTAGAAACAAACAGGAGGGTGAGCGAGTAGTATAATTAGACTGGCGATTTGAAAGTTACTGTAAGTATCTACTGAGGGTAAATACTATATTTTGCGGTCGCATATAAATTCATAAAATCCAAATTTATTGTAGTTATGTTGATATCAGAGAAGAAGCCTTTATTAAGCGTTTGAGATAAAGGATAAGTAATATAAAGGATAAATAATAGTCAACACTATTTTTATTTGGTATGACCCTAACTCTTTAGAGGCGGAATATATAAGAATCCGCGTAACCGTCTGTACGTCCGACACAATCGTGTTAAAACAACTTGTCCTGCAGAAGTCATATTGAACCATATTATAGGGACATCATCCCTGCTTAAAATAATTTCGTAAATTGACCATGTAAAATTTCTCAATATGACATCATTCGTTGTTTGAGAAAAGCCATATAGTTAATGAATATCTTAGAATATTCACATGTATGCCTATTTAGTAATTCCATATAGGAATTATTCTGTGTAGCTCAGTGGTAATGTAAACTTATAACTAGCAGATTTCTGAACCATGACTAGTTTCAGTATCTTATTAGTGTCTTCAGAACACTTTTCTTGTAAATAACATATTTCTTTATGTTAAAAGATCGCAGTTCTATAAAGGAAAGAATTTTAAAATAAACAAAGAAAAATATTTTTTCATGTACTATGTTAACTGAAGTTTTACATGACGTGTTATTTCACACGTTTTTTTTTTTTTTTTATTAGGAATTAGTTCTATGATGGTTACTGTATCAAACATTTGACTTTAAAATTCATTTGTTTTTGAAACTTATTTATGTTTGCAACAATTTATTTAGGTTTTTTTCGTTTTATTTTTGACTTTAATTACTACTTATATGCTAATGTTATGTATAATATAATGAAATTGCCTCTTCCCTATAATGTTTCTATAAATACACTCTGTCTCTTTTCTATAATGTTTCTATAAATATAATGTTTCTATAAATACACTCTGTCTCTTTTCTATAATTTTTCTATAATACACCCAGTCTGTTTAATGTAATGTTTCTAGAAATAAACTCCGTCTCTTTACTATAATATTTCGATAAATAAACTCAGGCCTTTGACCTATATCGCTTTTATAAATACATCCAGTATCTTTACTATAATGGTTCTAGATATACACTCAGTCTCTTTGCTATAATGATTCGACAAATACAGTCAATCTCTTTAAATTTTGTATTTACAAGGACAGTATTTCTGATTAATTTGGAAAAGATGCAAGAGCTTTGAGATAGTGATTTCAGATCTAAACAAATTCAGAAAAGATTTATAAGGCTAGGTAGATGAACATTTTCTGTAATAATTTCGATTTTTGAACATCAGTCTGTTTGCTATGTTTCTATAAATACACCCAGTCTCTTTTCTATGTTTGTATAAATACACTCAGTCTCTTTACTATAATGATTCTACAAAATATCAGTCTCTTTACTATACTATTTCTATAAATACACTCCGTCTCTTTACTATAAAGGTTCTGCAAAGACACTCAACCTCTTTACTGTAATGGTCATAAAATGCACTCAGTCTCTTTAATTTAATGATTTTATAAATACACTCAGTCTCTTCACTATAATGTTTCTATAAATCCACTCAGTCTCTTTAAATCGTCTATAAACCGCAGATGGACATTTTCTGTATTTACTTAAACTTTTGATGTAAATTGATGTAATGTATGTTAGTAATTAGTAGTATAATTCATTCTGTATACCGTAATACAGTTCTTCAAAAAAATCTGTTAGTGGCAAGCTTTCACACACCCTTGATTTTATGAAGACTCGCATTCAGAATTTGGGTTCATATATACCTGGCAATTTGGATACGGTAGTCAAGCAACATGTGACCACGGAACTACTGAGTTCCATGGCGTAATTCGAATATTTCAATACGTCCTGACGTACTTATAGCACCGACCACGCACTAAATCTCTTTCCTGTTTCATTTACATTTTGATCTTAGTATTATTGATGTTTGGTGTCAAAGATAAGTACATGCCACATATTATGCACAGTGTCCAAGTCAAGAAAATACCGAATATTTTATCAATCGAGTTTGGATTACAAGGGGAATTTCGTAATTTATCTTATCATGTCTAGATTGGTAGAATAAATTTCTATCATTTTTCAATGAGAGGCGTCATTCGGTTAATGGGAGGTGTTTCTCGGGCAATGGGCAATAATATTCCAAGTTTCTGTTGGAGTTCCGGTAGACTTCGTTGGTAGAGGGCAGCAATCTCATCGTTTAACATTGAATATGTCATTCCTATTTCCGGAATTTCACTTCATACTTTGATAATTTCAATACTATTGTATCATAGCTACTTTGCACAGTGGAAAAATATTAACAAATGAATGTTTATGTTTAATATCAGTTGTTGTGAAATCAAGATAAAATATCATAAATTATAAAACTTATTTATGTAAACTGTTGTATCTGTATCAAACATTTTTGTTCTATCTGAAATTGTATTTTGAAGATTTGAAACAGAAATCAATATCCTAATATGATTCAAGTGTTTACTAAAGGAAGTTTACAACGAATACAATGTTAAGTCTCGAGCATTATATCTTGTGTTTGTATTTAGACCATATTACCATACCTTCGGAGATTACATTATAGGGCAATCTGTTTAAACTCAGATCTCCACTAACTTCATGTAGGACTGTGGAAATTAGATTTTAATCAGACTGTATTATTACTAATTTAGTTGTATGCATAATATATCTGTCCACGCATGCCTATATTGTCTGATTGTTCAGTACCAAGTATTGAATAAATTATACCAGTCGATAAGTAAATGAATGGACATGTCTAGTGCAAGTTTTTTCCAGCCTTTGGGCGCAAACGAGCAATACATGTATAAGATCCCATTTAGAAGCTCATACAGTGATGTGTCGTCTACAAATACCAGTAGAAAAGGCTGCGTAGGTGTGTTGAAGGCGACTTGAGGTCCTCAAAAGGGACTGTTTTCAATGGCATTCTTGAATTATTAAACACTAAAGCAGAAACTTTGACATATATAACATCTGCAGGAGAAGTAAAGTTTAATGTAAACAGACACAATTTAAAATATTTAATTAGATGTGCATTATACAGTAATGTAGTCAAAAACATAGTACCTTTTCATAAGTATTGACAATGTTAAATAAAACTAGTATGCTACGATGAACATTGCAATATAGGAACAATAAAAGGCAAATTCATGGTACAAACATGTAGGAACTTATAGAAATATTTGAATTTACATTTAATCTTTAAATGAAGTTTCCTTACAGCTTTAGTATCTCTTAAATATGTTTTTAAAATGTCTTCGTCCGAGATTTGTGTTGGTGCCCAATTAATGACATATATATATATATATATATATATATATATATATATATATATATATATATATATATATATATGTGTGTGTGTGTGTGTGTGTGTGTGTGTGTGTGTGTGTGTGTGTTGTTACGCATGTAGGGGGGATGCAAGTTATTGTCAGAAAGAAAGTGAATGAAAACATAGGGTTCTGTATTACTAACGTGTTTGATGAGATTGTAAAATTAAATGTGCATGCACCATCCTACTCTTTACGACATCGATAGAATCGAAAGGAAGACAGAGAGTGAAAAGACAGAATTCGCTAGGTCAGTCGTGCAAATGTTACAAAGTCAAAGTATATGGGTACATAATTAAAACAAAGACGAACGTTGTGTTTGATGCTAGCCACTTTCGTGACTTTGTATTGAAATAAATGAAATGTATTGAACCAAAAATTTGCTATGTATATACAGGATAACATAACTATTTAGACAAAGTCTAAAGAGTAAACATGCAAGCACATTAAACAATGAGACATACGATAAAATACAGAAATATTTTGAGGCTGCAACCGCCATAAACAGAAATACAGGAAATAGAGCTTGCTGCATTTCTGGCAGCCACAAAAAGAGGGTGGGGCAAAGACAAAAATGTCCAGCATCAAAGAAAAGGAAAATAAGTGGTGATCAATATTAAACCGATGAAATACTGTATTGCCGGGGCAGTAGAGCACCTTCGTTTGCCCGGGTAGTTACGATATATCCAGCCTGTCTGAAGGATGGGTAAGAAAACTTTATAAAGGATTCGCGTACTTTTTGAATGCGCTGTTGGTCTTCCGGAGCTGTTATAGTATCCTCATATGCTCTTAGCGGTCGAAACGGGAGGCAGACACAGATTAGTACAGGTCGAGTGTATGCAATCCCAACAAGTACGGTCGATGACCAGGGATCTAGGTCTACGAAACCCACGAGAACTGAAAGAGACAGTAACACACACACAGCAGAATGGCTATCTTAAAAAACTAAAATGACTGAAGTATTACAAAGTCGAGACCCTTTTGCCTAACCTAATGTATTTCTTAAATGCATCTGATCTCCAGCGGCCTAATTCCCTTATTTGGTTGTCACTGAAGCCTTGTCTGGCTGCCTCAGTGGCGGCTCCAATTCTGAAACTATGGGACTTAAATTGGTAAGAGTTCAAGCCACAAAAGCAAAGTGCTCTTCTAAGTTCCGTATTAAATTCTACTCTAGAAACTGGTTGCCCATTTCGGTTCATGAAAAGTGGTTCTGGAGTATTACCCCTGAGGGTCAGGTATGAATGTAAATGAACTATCGGACATATAGCAGGATTTTGTTGGGCAGCAACCTGCAAAATGTATGGTTGTCCTGAGCCGTGTTTGAAGTGTCGAAAATTGATTGTAAGACGCTTGTGGGAAAAAGTGACTTGAGATAATTGTATCAAATTATCGTTCTGCTGTGCAGTTGCTTGCACTGTAATCTCTCCTATTCTGAGAAAGGCATGGAAAGCCAATGTAAACATGGCCGAATACATGGTACACATAAAATGGTTTGAGACGGTATGCATCATTGATACTGTAAGCTTATCCAGTACAACTTTGTCAATTGGCAAACGAACATCATGAGATTTACTTTTGTGGTAGAATTCTAGAAGCGTTATATTTTGATATGCCCATGTCTGATCCCAAATGCCATAGAAATAGTGCGTGCCTAGAACTGCACCGTATCCTACTGAGGCAGAAGCATCTGTGTACAAGTTCAACGAGTCGGAAGTCATCCAAATGTTAAGTAAAAATAAGGATGTACAGTTAAAACCGGTTAAAAAGTTTTCCCAGGCCCAGAAGACTTCTTTTATCTCTTTTATTAGTCTCATGTGGTGATGCGGTTTTGAGATGCCAATTGTCAAGTTGATGAGTCGCCTAAGAAAGGCTCGTCTTGGAAAAACAACTGCGCAATCAAAGTTAAGAGTACCTTTGATGGATTGCCACTCCTTGAGAGTAATTTTATTTCGAGCCAGATATAAATGTATGAGTTTATTACATGTTTCTAGTTTGTCCGTGGGAAGGCGAACCTCCATTCTCACGGAAGCCTATTCGTATCCTAGGTACGTCATGGTTGTTGACGGGGCAAATGTTTTATCCGCAGCCATATGTCTGCACATACAGTCAGGAAGTGGTCAAGCTTATGCTGGCATTGGACATGAGTTGAATCCAGTTATCAAAATATCGTCCAAAATATGTGTCATGTGTGTTATAGATAACATTGTGTTCGCTATCCATTGTAGGGAATTGATAAATGTCTCAAATATCTGGCAACTGGAACTACAACCCATTGGCAAGCATTTGTCAAAATAGTACCTGTTCCGCCACAAAAAGCCGAAGCAATGATATTGCATGGGACAAATAGGAAGAATACGGAAAGCATTTGATATGTTGTTTTGGCCCTAAAACATCCCCTACCCAGCTGTTTTATACATGTGATTGCATTATCAGTGCCTTCGTAGTGTACTACTGATTGCTGAGTTGGAATTGCATCGTTAACCGAATCGCCCGGTGGGAAGGAAAGGTGATGAATTAGTCTGAAAGACCCAGGAGTTTTCTTTTCGACTAGACCCAAAGGCGAAATGTGTAAATTGGGAAATGGTTTTGTATGAAAAGGCCCTGCAAAGCGACCCGCTGACAATATTGCAAGCGGTCAATTATCACCGGTGTAGGCAAAGGGTCAGCACTATTTGCCGACAGCCTTCTTGATCTTTGGGTTAGTGTTTCGAGGTTGGTCTGATCGTTGGAAACGAGAAGGCTGGTTGTTAAGTCGCTGCGGTTGCTGGTTGTATTGTGGGAGTACCTTGAAGGGGTGAGTAATTGGTCTGAGGCATCGAACGAATGGATGTCCCCCTAAACAATTGAAGCATATGTGCTGTAAATTGCATGAAAAACCCGATGAACAGCCACCGTTTTTGTGGTACATAAAACAAACTCCCTTCGGATACTTTGTGTTTGTACTTTGTGAGGGATTTGTATGTGTGTAGCTGTTATGACTCGACTCTAGCACAGTCTTCATGTAGAGTTCTAGATGTGTGGTACCCCATTTAGCTTCCCCCTTTGCAACCAATTGTTGAAAGTTGTGATCATAGTACCTCCAATCGGCGAGTCTCTCCTCCAGTTTAAGGACAGTTTCCATATGGTGGGGAAGAGAGGTACTAAGCAGGGGATGCTTCTCACATAAGACACTAATGAACCTGCTCCAAGCAAGAATCCACTGTTCGATTGTGAGTTAGATGTTCCTAACGTTTGGGACAATGCCAAGTTCAGGACCAGTACTGTGCGTATGTAATTGAAATTTGAAACCCGCATCCTGAGCGTTATTCAGGAGGGTATAAAAATCAATGTATGAGCCCGCCCATATGTTTGCCTTAACTTTATCCGGTAAATGTGGATGGGGAGACCGACGAGCTTACAAACTGTGATTGGGAAAGCCCCCCGGAGGCAGAAACGATTTGGACGATGTTACCTGTATCCACAGCTGTACCTGTAAATGAAGCTGTGTTTTCAACAATGGCACGGGAGACCATGGATGCGGCTGGTGTGTTGTCTGTTGCTACGGTGGGTACATGTTGAAAACAAGTTTGTGGACTATTTTCCGTGGACGGCCTGAGCACAGCTACCAGCTGATCCAATCTGTTATTGATCTCCTGTATCATTTGGTTGGTGAGCCTGTCGGAGACTTCTTGGGTTATAACATTAAGAAGATGGGGGTCCATCGAAGCCCCTTCCGTGGACGTGTCAAGTTGAGGGAGGGCGGCAGTTGGTGTTCAAAATGGCGCATTCTTTCTGGGCCTCCTCGCTGCCCCTTGGACTTTGGATCTTGATGGTCTGGCTCTCTTCACTGCCACTTGCGACACCGCCGCAGCTTTCTTCGTAGGGGGCATTCTGTAATGAATCCCGAAAAAAATTAACAATTACATCAATGTCATTTTATTACTACGTAGCAATCGTTGCAGATGCATAACCCTTATTGTAAAATTGTGAAACTCACTGTTCACTGTAGTGAGATGAGGAACGAATTCGGCAATATTAAGAAAGGAAAATGAAAAAAGGAACCAAGTTTGACTTACTATGAACAGTGTGGGTCAAAGTTTTGAGCTGCGTAATGCAACATGAAACCAGTACAAACAGGGCCTAACGAGCTGGGCAACACATAGCCCAGTTACATACACGTCCTACTTGTGATCAAATAGTATCGGCATTTGTACAAATTCCGTTCTTTATTCACCTTTGATAATCATCATGTCTTAATAGTTTTGTAAATTCATACTTCAATTCAGTTGGTGGTAGATACAATACTGTGTTACATTTTAGACATTGATCGTCCATGGTGATAGATCTTTTGTACAAGCCTAGACACGTAACACCTGTTACAGGTGGAATACGTGCTCATATTGGAGTATAACTTGATCCGCGAAAAGGTTTATACGAGGAAATATGAGGAAAAACTTTTAAGCATTTGGAAAGCATCTAACATGTATTTTCTTTGTAGTATTTTTCATACATCTAGAGAACCTTTGCATAATTTTTGTTCGTATCATCATTAATGGCTTATGTGTATCTATTGTTAAAGATTACACAGGCAGTATGAAACCACGGTTGTGAGGTTTTAGATGATAAATAGCCTCTTTTGGTTAAATATCCAGGCATGGTGAATAATGTCCACCTTATATCCGTGCTGTAGTGTTGATATAAATCTCGGACTCGTATTCTAGACGAGCTTCTCGACATCTCTGCTTGGCTTGTATACGCATTGGATGATTACTCGGTAATCTCGTAGATCAGCCCTTGTGCATATTGAATAGTTGTACGACCATAGGGCTTTTGCCCCATTAGCTACTTTATGTTTCCACCGACACTTGTCCTTGCCTCTAACCCCATGACAAGTTATCCCACACACGGCCCGTAGATGTGGATTCCCTTTGTTTGTAAACACACACGTGAAGCGAGTATCCAATTCATGAGGTTAGAGTTTCGTGCGGCTGTCCGTGTCCCCATAGGGTATCGAATAAGGTCAAAAAGTTCTACTTGCGTATTGCACTAGTCTGCCGAGAGAGTGAGTGATGATGTACTCAAACAGCAAGTCTATGGTAGCGATCAATATATACAGGATGCCAAGCCACGAATGAAATAAATGTATTACAGGAGTTCTGCTGTATATTGATTTTCTTTACAGCGTGCTATATAACCTCTATAGGATATGTGCAATAATCGTTTAATGCTGATAGAAAGAGCTCTGAAAACTTTTCTCATATTGAAGAGATTCTCAATGGTTGATTATATACAAAGTGAGCGGCAGTGAGACTATTGACTCCTAAAGTGTATTGAAGGAATTTGTGGAAGTTTCAAAGAGCGGTGTACTAATTCCAGAATAAAGGAACTTAAATTCCTGTGAGAAAAATTTAGACCGTTGTATCGTTTGAATGCGTCATACAGGTTCATTAAGGAGGCGCAAAAATTTTGTACAAATTTTCCGAAGGAAACTAAGATCAAATTGATAAGTTGATGAATCTGGGGGTGGCTTTAGAAATAGAACGAAACAATCTTGGGCAGATTTCTGAGGATAACGAAACTGAAACGAAGACTAACGTGCATGAAAGAATACACACTCAAAAGAAACATGTTAACTCGCCCACTGTATATAAGGTTTTTCATGATGTCGGTGACGACAATGTTTCAGAGCAGGCTGATTTGACAGATGCATCGAGGCCATATGTATAAGAATGGCATCCCAACTCCATTTATTTTACCGAGCACATTACCGCTCTGCAAAAGATAGACGGCACAAGTATATCATACAATTTTAGATGTTCTCTTCAGGAATAAAGTGGCTGAATTCCTGACTGGAGGTTGAACATTATTGGGTACTTGGGACGGTCGCCCGACAAAATTTATGTTGCAATTGAACTCGATGATATTTTTGCGCTTGTTGTGGTGGACTACTTTCTGAAAAATGTGTTACTTAGCACCGTAGAAGCTTTTCGCTGTGGTTACGCTGAGATAGGCATAGTCAATTATTTGGCAAGGATTGATTTACAGCTTCGTGTTAGCGATGGAGAATACGAGTGGGAAAAATGTGGCAGTGTTTTTGTCAATTAGATAAATACTCGCGCGCATGTAAATAGGAAGCTCCATGGCACTGGAACGCAACAAATGCAAAGTAACCTGCCTTGGAAAATATGAACCCTGTGGCATAACATACAACTACGAGTACTGTAGAACACACACGCAAATAAGACGTGAAGGCCTGGTAGAATGTCTCTGCCTGAAATGTGGCATCTGTGTTTATCATGCAACCAACTCTGCCAGCCTTGTTGATCTCTTCGGCAGTACTGTACATTGCACAGACAAAAATAAAAACCACAGACGCCTGTGGCTGACAAATGCAAGCACAAACAGATACCACAACAACAAAAGAAATAGATGGAACTATTGCCAGGATTCAAGCGATTGCAGTTTCTGGTCCTGACAAAATACAAAAGTTCTGATAAGCCATCTATAAAATTTCCCAATTAGAAACGCGCCTCTCCCTCTCCTACTATCACGATGCCTACAGTACCACAGCTAGAACAGTTAGCATGTCAGCATGGTGTATCTGGAGGGGGATTCCCAGCATAATTCTATGCGTGAATTTTCTAATTTTTCCTTGATGCATTATTGTAAATGGCTGTTTGCAAGTGCTACTTTCATAATTCTATCCATGTATATTGTATTCTTCACTGATGCAAATTGTACATGACAGTTTGCATGTGCTACCATCCTTCTGCATTATTGTCAATGGCTGCTTCCAAGTACTACATTCATAATTCGTCATGAATTTAATATTCTTCATTGATGCAAGCTGTAAATAGCTGCTTGCAAGTGCTTAGGTCTACTGTCCTTCTGCGTCATTGTATCTTGCAATTTGCCAACTACTGAATTGATTCTGAGGTATGTCGTATGGCAAATGATATGTCAGTTACTACAAGTTTAAATATTCTATTTATAAGCTTGCTATATCATCAGTTACACAGATTGATCCTTCTAAAGTCATGAATCATCAAGCACATTGCATGTTAACATCGTGGAAGTTAACATAAAATAATGCCTCATTAGGACAACAGATGGCTTTTTGACACTTCAAATTCTTACAATACAACTACTCCCCTGACCCTAGCAACAAGAGGTTATACCACTTTACGGCATGTTTGAGCGTTTTATTTAAAATATCATTCGAACTATATTACCGCATTATACTCAGCTGTTTTCTGAAAGCATTAACATTCGGAAGAGAGGTGGCCTGCAAGAAGCACAAGCAAATTAAATGTATCAAATTGTATACAATTAGATGTATTTACAGGATGTTATATTCCGCTGACCCTCCCCACCCAATTTTATTTGGACATTTTGTGGAAACATGCGTCATTACATTAATATTTCAGAAATGCTTTAAATTTTCTTTTTAAATCTTTAAAGTGACAAAGAACAGCTGAATAATTAGAACCTAAGGGTGCTATATTTATATTTGTGGGTGTTATTTTTCCGCTACCGCACGGTGGCAGAATAGGGTAGCCGCTTACAAGCAAGGTTTAAGATCCTAATTTCTTTATATATTCTCATTCCCAATGTTATCAATTTAGAGCATGTTTATTATTTTAGAGTAATGCAGTGCAAATTCTGATTTTCGTATCAGTAAAGACCTCATAAGGTTTGAACAAATTGCAGATAATTGCACCCTCAAGGCCATACTTTCTTCTTGTTTATTCACGATATATATATATATATATATATATATATATATATATATATATATATATATATATATATATATATATATATATGAATAGTTAGTTTCTTCACGGAATAATAGAAACCACAAGCCAATGTTCTGACTGCAGTTGTAAGATATCTGAGCAGAAAGTAACAGCTACTTCATAAGCATGCAAGACATTTTAATGTGAGTTATATTCCCCCAGGTACTATTCCTCAGAGGAGACACAAGACTGGGTTTCAGAAAATGAAGTCACACAAGTACCAGTTTGTTACTTTGTGAAAAATGGGGTCATTATGAGAAAATGGAGACCACCTGATGTGCCTGCTGGTGATGAGTGGTCAATGATCAATCACATTGCTGTTCCTAAGTCGTATAGACAGGAAATTCATTGTCTAGCCCATAAAAGTCCTTAAACTGGTCATTTTGGTGTCAGAAGGACTTATCACAAAATCCTGAATCATTTTTATTTGCCAAAAATTAAAAGTGATGTTTTTAAGTATTATAGATCTTGTCACACTTGTCAAAAAGTAGTAAATCCCAATCAGAAGATATCTAAGGCACATCTGCAACCTATTCTTGCATTTGACCATTTAGCAAGCCATTTAGCAGACAAATGGTAGACTGTTTGTTCCTTACCTAATACTAAGTCAAGAAACCAATAATTGTTAACCATAATGTGTGCGTCCTCAAGATTTGCATACGCCATTCCTTTGAAGAATATTAAAGCGTAAAATGTTCTAAAAGTTTAGGCAATGTTTTTTAACACTTGTTTGCCTCCCCAAATCTGTCCAGCAATTTTATGTGTGATTATTTCCAACAACTTAAGCCTGAATTAGACATCTAACACTTTAATTGTTCTGCCTATCATCTTGAAAGTCATGTGCTTAGCACAAGGCTGTCCGAAAACATTCTCACCTACCCAAGATACATGTATACAATTATATTGAATCAAACCTTAAAAACGACAGTGATCAGTAAAATCCTGCATTGTATAATTATCGAGTAAGATCGCAGAGAGTTTTTTCCCATGTTGGTAGTTATCACCAAATGAAAGACCCCATGACTACCCAAAACAGCAAAGACTGTCCCAAAACACCCTCAACTACCCAGGATACATCAAGGCAATTACATAAAATCAAGCAAAATAAAAAGACAGTGATTAGTATAATTCTACTCTATATAATTATCGAGTAAGATCAGTAGAGTTTTTTCTCCTGTTGATACTTGTTGAAGGAAAGACCCTATGATTGTTGCAAAACACGCTCATCAACCAAGGACACATGTATACAATTACAATAACATAATGAAATATGCAGTGCTGGTGCATTCTCTCTCTCTCTCTCTCTCTCTCTCTCTCTCTCTCTCTCTCTCTCTCTCTCTCTCTCTCTCTCTCTGATCCAAGATAATTCACTGATTACATTCACATTTCAAAAGTTCTTTTAAATTTTTTTTAAAATCTTTAATGTGACAAAGAGCAGCTGAATAATTAGATCATAAAGGTTCTATATTTATATTGTTAAATTTCTTTAACTAATTTATTATTTTTAATTGGTTTGATAATGGTAAGAATTACAATAAATAAAAGTAAAACCTCCTGTAACATTGTCTTTTGTCTCACTTTTAGAGACAAAAGTTTGAAAGGATGCAAACCAGTTTTAAGGCTGTTTGTTTGTTTGTTTGTTTTGTTGTTTTTTTAAATACATTTAAAGGTCGAGGTTCTGTACATCAACAATGCAAATTAAGTATTGGAAAACAATCGTACACTAAATCTAATACTTCTAATCGCAAGTAAACATTTTTATCATGATCGGAACATGATTTTCCAAAATTTGATTATTTCGGATTTTGCGGCAAAATGTTCAAAAATGAAGATTGTGATAAAAATATAAAATAAGAAAACCTTTAGGAATGCTTTCTTAAATACCATTTTACCTATAAACTTTTTATGTGATATTGATGTTGCTCTGAAATACATCATTTTCGCCGGAACTTATGCACAATAGTATCACAGGAAAACATAAACGTCTGTCAGGTGCGTTAAAATGGGTGACGTACAATACGATCCTTACAACCAGGGGTCGTTTGATGGAAGCTCTTTAAGAAGAGTACGAGGAGATATATCTTTGTCATTTCTTATCCTTATTTTGCTAAAATAACTAGTGTTTCCAAAGTAATGAGACATATCACTAAGAAGTAGATTTCTTAAGCGGAGAAAGTCGATACTGACGTGCGTCAAAACTGGGGTTGAAGACGATGGACCACCCTGCTGCAATATATGCGTTTTTGTTTTCGTAAGGTGTTATAAATCACTTAGATCTTCGAGAAAGCATATGGTTTTAGAGAACGATTTAAACTTCGTTGCTAAAGTAAACCATAAAAAGGGACTGAAAGAGTTACAATGTTTATCGATACAAAATGAATGCCGTAAAGCTCCTTGGGGAGCATTAATTATTTCTGGTAAAGGAAAAACGTTAGAAATTTAGAGCCCCGTCTGTTGTCATAATACCATGCTAATCTCTAGTACGCCATTATGACGACAGTTGGCGACAGGAGCTGGACAACAAAGACGTTACTGATAAATCTTAGTATTTATATTGTTGCAAGGACAAAGCTGTATAAAAACAGCAGTTGGAATATTGTAATTGTAATATGGCAAGCTTATAAAGAGAATATACCAAACTTGTAATAACTAACATAGCGTTTGATATACGACAAACTTCTGCATTTATACAGTAGTTGGCAAATTGCAAGATACAATCATGCAAAAGGAAAGTAGATCTAAGAACTTGCAAGCAGCCATTTACAACTTGCATCAATGAGGAATAAAAAAAATTCAAGACTAGAATTATGGATGTAGCGCTTGCAAACAGCCATTAGCAATAATGCAGAAAGAAAGTAGCACTTGCAAACTGCCACGTACAATTTGCATCAATGAAGAATACAATATACATGGATAGAATTATGAAAGTAGCACTTGCAACAAGCCATTTACAATAACGCATCAAGGAAGATTAGAAAATACACGCATGGAATTATGGCGGTAATATCAATCTATAGGTATACACATACCAAGTCGTATGAGAAAGGCACAAATACTTGAATCATACCCTTAATCCAAATCTATTACCGCCACCATCACCACCACCGGTAAAACAACTAAAAGAATTTGCACGAGAGCACAATATTTGAATAATCAGAGACGCAAGAAAAGCCGACATGTTTGCAATAGTTCTTCTCGCCTCTACTGTCGCTGCAGAAGCGGTTGAGTTTGTTCCTGCAAAAACACAAGGATCACAAGTGCCTGAGTTTAAATTTCAGAAACGTAGAGGAGAGTTGGAAAATCACGTGTCCACCTACGCACTAGGTAAAGACGCTTGACAACTGCTGACAAATCTGATTGCTGGAATCGTAGCGGTGCTACAAAACGTCGGTCACTCTGGGTTAAAAGTAGACATTGTCCTCTGCGCTGATCTGGTTATATCGCTTAGTCGTGACAAAGACTTACTCAAAACTACTGCTCCGTGGATTCACAGTGGTACACGAATGATCCTGGACTGCAAAGACAGCAGCGCCATCAGTAATGAAATAGGCAGAGGCACTGAAACGATTCTCGAAACGCTGAAGAAATACGCTAATGCAAGGTCGGGATGGACACTAGAAAGATGTTGCTTAGATCGAGGTCCATCTCTCGCCGTATCACCCGTTTCGTGGATCCATTTACATTGCAACACCAATCTGAGCCCCGCCAAAATCAGTGATCAACGTGAAGAACTTCGATATTCGTTGTTTTGAGTGGGCAATCTTCTTCGCTATACACGCTCGGTGATCAATAAGTCACGCCTCGAAAATACCGGCAACACCTGGGAAAACTCAACTTTGGTGATATTGAGTTTCCCGTACAAGTGACCAAAGTCATGCTTTAGAAATTTGAAATACTCAGCCCATGTATCGCTGTTAATGTGTTCGCGTATGGCAAGGGCTTGTTTCAGCTGGCACTATCTCCCCACGGACAGAACGATTGAACCCAAATTGATTTATTGTAATCCATTGAGAAAGATGTTACACTCAAGGGAGATTTATTAGGGTAGATATTACAATTAATGGACATAAAATAACCCTCGAACATTTTTGTATGGGCATAACGATGATAACCCTAGCTGTTTTAGAAATCTAAAAGAAAAAATGTTAGCATTTGAGAACGCATCAGTTATGACGAGTGGAGATAGGAATACTGTTCAATACCTAGATTTGGATACTTACACTATTTTACATTACAACCATGAACAGTTTAGAGCAGCAATCCAAGACCTTAAAAACAACCTGGAATTAATTGACCCCTGGAGGAAATCCAATCAAGACTTAAAGATGTATACCTAGAGGCAAAATCTCCTTTGAAACAAAGTAGATTAGATTAATTTGTTGTACCTGATGATATTTATATGAATACAGCTGATGCACTTATCTTACCAGGATATAGGACCGGTCATTCAGGTATTGTTTTGCGTGTGGGGTTTTCAAAGTGTCCAAGGGGAAAAGGATATTGGAAATTTAATGCTCATCTTTTGATGGATAATAATTATATTGACTTGTTCAAAATGTGTATAGCTGACACTATAAATGAATAATATGTTGGGAAAATAAACAGGACCCTCTTCATGTTTCTCTTTCCTGCAATGATAAAATGTTCTTTGAAATTTTGAAAATGACAATAAGATCTATAATTAGATAATTCTATTCAGAAAACAAAAGAGAAACGGAACGAGTTCCAAGAAAATTGAACAGGAAATAATAAAATTTTCACAGTGGATGGTCCGATTACATAGATGGGTAAGCTCTAGAAAGTTTAGAAAAAAAGAAAACAGAACTAGAGGAATCTAGGTCAGTAACATAGGTGTTATGTTAAGGTCCTCGATCCTGTGAGCTGCGAGAAAAAAGAACGAAATACTTCTTAAATCATGACAAAAAAGAAAATATTTCAATAAAACAATACAGGAAATTTTTTCTAAATGATGTGACAAATATATCAGACCAAATAAATATCTTAGAAGCCCCAAAACAGTTGTATTTGGAATTATACAAAAGTAGAATTGCTCAGCTTGATGTTTATGATATTCTAGAAACTCAAAATAGAGTTTTTAATCACAATTTTAAACGTAGTCAAGAGGTAAGAAAATCATGCGAGGATCTACTTAAAATGTATGAAAACAGCATGTTTTTACAACGAAAGGAAAGTGGTAAAACTCCTGGCTCATATTTACGACAGAGTTCTGTAAATTCTTCTGGAAGACTCTTGGGGATTTCAATGCAGATAAATAAATTATGAAAATACCGTAAGAAACCTTACAGATTTTCAGACTCAATGAAAATCACATGTCTAAGTAAAGATGACAAAGACAGAAGATATGTAAAAATTGGAGACCTATATCAATCATAAATATTGACTATAAGATTCGTAAGCTATTGCAGCTAGGACTAAACAAGTTCTTCCATCAGTAATCAGTGATGCTCAAAAAGTATTTACGAAAGGTAGAGTCATTGAAGAACAAACCAGGCTATTATATCATGGATCAACTAGAGATCAAAAATATATAAGTTTTATTATTGTTAATAGACTTCGAAAAGCCTTCTACTTAATTAATTGGAGCTTCGTGGAAGAAAGTTTTACAATCTTTTAACGTTGATGATTCTGTTTGTAAGTGGCTTAAGCTGTTTTGTAACAATTCTAAAAGTTGTGTCATTAATAATGGAAATATGTCATCATTTTTAGACTTGAAAGAGGATGTCGTCAAGGGGATCCTCTTGTGCCTTATTTATTTGTTATCGTTGCTGAGATTTTTGCTATAAATTTAAAGCACAGTGCTGATGTACCGGAACTAGTATTTGATATCAGTGAATATAAAGTAGGTTAGTAAGCCGATGATGCTTTTATTCTTTTCAACGGATCTCAACATTATCTTAAAGCTACTTTGAATATCTTGCAAGACGTTTTTCTCATATCTGGACTTAATTTAGCATAACAGAAAGAAATTCTATTTGGATTGGAAACAAAATTTTCCAATGAAAGATATGTCCCGATATGGAACTAAAATGGAGTTCTTCCAACTTTACACTCCTTGGCATCGATATTTCTCTGGATTTACAGCAAATGGTGGAAATTAATTATAGGAAGAAACTAATAAAGGCAAAATGAATTCTGGCAAGCTGGAGTCAAAGACATCTTTAGTAGTAAGTAAAGTAATTGTTTTAAGAGCTCTGTTTTGCTTGTATTCACTCATCTTTTTTCAGCACTTCCAAATCCATCAGGAAACACTGAGGCAGAAAAAAATCGTACATTAAGTTTGTATGGGGTGGAAAAGTAGAGAGAATTAAACGTGATATGGTAGTAGCCCCGGAGAATAAGGGAAGATTAAATATGATGCACATTTATTCATTCATTAGGTATATTAAGATAAGATGGGTTATAAGATTACTGGAAGACGAGGATAGAGCGTGCCAGAACCTAGTCAATTCAGAAATATGAAGGATATTTGGAATTTAGGGAGGAGAAAATTAGAAGAAATTGATAAGCTCATTAAAAGCAGTTTTTGGAGAGATATAATCACCTATCTAATTTTGTCAAAAGAGATTGCTTGCAATATGGATGTGTGCATGCATGTATGTGTGTGTGTCTTTTCTATTTCTTTGCATTATGTTCATTGCCCCTAGATTAACTGATATCCAGAAATGTTTGATTATAAATTGACCATGGGATGGTGTTCCCCAACCCATTCTTGAGCCTGGTAAATACACTGTCGAATTTACTGCAGTGCGGCGAAAGATGAAAGTCGCGAATATAATCTACGCGGACTCAATGTTGCAGTGGAAAGCAGCTCTGCCGACAAAGGCAAAAATGTGCCTGATATCCACCAGACAGCGCAAATCACAGAACAAATTTAATGAGGTTTTGCTATGTTGTGGTTCCGTGTGATGGCAAATCAGAGCCGCCAGTCCTTTATCGAGCTCAGAGCTTTAAGTCTTCATACACAGTGGAGGTATTCCTTAGATCAATCGAAGTCACAGCGAAATGGATTCGACAGCAGCTTGATTCACAAGGGCTCATAGTTGCGACGAGTACAAACATTTGCAAGTTTCCTGCAGCCACTCACTCCTGGATTTGTGAGAAACCTTTCACTGACAAAGAGTTTGGCCGTTCACTGATAAAGAGAAAAGTCCGTCAGTCAATGAAAGTAAAAGCCCTTGTTTCAAAGTTCGTGATCACTGTCACATCACTGACTCAGGCAGAGGTTGCCGCACACATCGCGTGTAATTTGCAGCTAAAGATTAGCACAACAATTCAGAATTCATGTGGGTACGATGACCGCTTGATCAAGCAAGCAGTAGCCACAGCATCCTACTCACCAGTTAGCGTGATCCCCAAGAACGTGGAAAAATACATGAATACAATTGCAATTCATATATTCGATCCAGATGATGAACTTGCCCCTGCAGAAGTTAGTGAGCAATCTGACGGCGGAGAACTTTAAAATCATACGTCGATACTGCCCCACCAACACGGGCCTGATCACGAGGAATGGCGTGTATCTGTACTAGTACATAAACGACTGGCACAAGCTTGCCGAAACTCAGCTGGCGTTGATCAAAAGGTGTTACTCCTCCGCCGCCGACCACGAACATACAAAGAATGTTTGGTCTGCTGTCGATTGCAAAACCCTAGGTGACTATCACGATCTGTTAGCTGGGCACGATTCTGCTGTTGCTCACGGTCGTGTTTGAGGCTTTTTGTGACACCGACATGCACATGTAAAAGGTCGATCATGCCCACTACTTTTCGTCACCGCGAATGGGCTGGGATGCCTTATTGTCCAAGACCTATAAGTGGAATTGCCCACGGACATTGACCAACATTTTTTTATCTAGCGGTGTGTTAGTGGCAGAATATCAATGTCAAATCACAGATACGCTCGTGCCAACAATCCCAATGTGTCCGGGTATAATCCCGCTGACCCCAACAAATACATTATCGATCTCAATGCCAATAATTTGCATAAATGGTCCAGTGAGTGGATTTCAGTGGATCGGTCCTGCGCATCGTGGTCTCCAAAAAGACGTACACGATCATAATGTTCACTTTGATCACGTATACTTCTTTGAAGTCGACCTGGAATATCCAGAGCAATTACACGAGGCACACAGTGATTATCCGCTGACCCCAGAAGCTCTGGCCGTTGTTGTGACCGTATAAGTACTCAATCGTCGATGAGTCCAGCAGGAAATACATCGAATGCACCAAATTCGACCTGACTCTCAGGACCAACACAACTATGTACTGCGAAATCTGCAGTTGTACTTGCGACTATGTCTGCGCCTCGCCAAGATTCTTCGAGTGCTCAGATTTCAGCAACGATCTTGGACGGTTCCGTACATTCAGATGAATAAGGACCTACGCACAAAGGCCATCAATGACTGTGGAAAGAACTTCTTCAAGCATATGAACAATGCCGTGTCTGGGAAAATCATATAAAATCAGCGTAAACGAATCTTTGTAGATCTTGTCCGTGAAAATAGATAGCAGGACAGACTTCAAACGCTCATTGCAGACCCGGCTTTTGAGTCCAGAAAAAATATTTGACGATGGACGTGCTGCCGTTCACAACGCAAAAAATATTAAACTCCCACTGACTGAGCAAATCTATGTGGGATCGTCGAAGCTGCTCAAGTACGAGTTTTACTATGACAAGATGAAAGCGTTTTACCAGAATCGGGTCAAGAGGCTGTACACCGACACTGACTTGCTGCTGATGCAAATCACCACTGATGATGTGTACGCCGACATGGCACAACCAAGACTGTCCAACGAATTCGATATCAGCGAATATCCAAAAGAACATGCATTGTTTAGTAACGCCAACAAAATGGTGGTTGGCACGTTCAAAGAGGAATGCCACGGTAATCCGATGGAAGAATATGTGGCACTGTGGCCCAAAATTTACTCGATTGTGATTGGCTGCAAGAATATTAAAAAGGCCAAAGGTGTTCCATTGGTGATTGTGCAGAAAGATCTCAAACACAAACTGTACCTTGCAAATATAATTCGATCGAATAACCATCGCATGGGTGTATACCGGTGCTTCGTGATGGTCCCAATCGGTAATGGGTTGATTGTAATGCAATATCAATGAGTTCCGATATGGTAAACAAGTCTACGGACCATACCGGGTCAGTGGCACGACCTTGTATCCCACCTTCCAACTCTTCAGGCGAAGACAAATACCGAACAAACATGTCTTCGAGCGGTTGGAACGGTACCGGCTGTAAAAGCGTTATTTGAGTAACCACGCCAGTCTCTTGTCTAATCACACTGTCTGGTTTTAATCACTTTGTGCGTGTGAATTCATTGTTTAAGGCTGCTATGACCAATGGAAGTGGAGTAACCCATTCCTGAAACCGTTCTGCTCTTATCAACAATTTTGGTGCTTATTAATGACCGAATAACGTTTCCGCAAGAGTGTAATTAAATAGTAACACCATTACCTGGTCAAGATGCACACCAACACGCCCGACACGTACTCAAACAAAGTGTTTAGTTAAAAAACGGAACCACAAATCCGAGAATTTCTTTGTCAGGATCCACTTGCACTTGCGTAACGTGCACAACTGCGCTCGAATTCATCTGCGACACTGGTAGAATCTTTGAACGTCAGCGGCTCTGCTTCTTTGTATCGGCTGGCTATATCGAGAATGATGAGCGGAGTGCCAAAGCACTAGAACGCACTTTCGTCTGAGATTGAGTTATTCCCGAGGCAGAGAGAGGTATTTTATAAGTGCATGACCATTGTGTCAGTCAAAATGGGTAACTAGCTAAAGTGCATGAGCGTATTGCGCCTGCGCGTGATGAGACCGGACAAGGTCTGCCTGTCGTGCAATTAAAATACGCAATTATCTTATAGACAGAAGAACTATGACAGACCCTCAGTCTTACCGACGTGAAAATATAATCGATGCAAAAAAACACTTGGAAAATGAAATCACCAAGAACTGCGTGGATCGTAAAATACAAACAAGCGTGTTTGACAGTAGATGGCATTTGTGGATTCTCTGCGGCCGCATCTGTCGGTCTTTGTGTGACTGGAATCACGACAACATTCATATCTGCATGTGCACCAATCGGTATTATTGTTGTGGCTATATCGATAGTAACCGGTGTGTCAGGTGGTGCGAGCAAATTAATTTCGATGAAGCTGCATTCCCGAGTTCGCGTCAATTCCGAATTGCTTGCACCCACACAGAGCACACTCAATAAGAACATTAAATTGTAACTGGGGTCGAGTTTGAGATTGTGCTGAGAGAAATGGAAAATTAGAGACAACTTCGAGTACAAATAAGAAACCGCGCGGTTTCCAAACAGTAACATTCGAGTTAATAAAGAAAAACAATCTTCACGCAGTGCGTATATACTGTTAACTTCCAAAGACTTGTCTGACTGAGTAAGTCATCACTTACTCTCTCTATCTGTATCATTTTTATTTCCATAATCGCTGCAGACTAGAATAGCTCGGAAGTAGACTTCTTCAATTTATTTGATACCATATTGGGGACATGGACAGCAGCACGAGATTCTAACCTGCATGACTGGCATACTCGCATCACGTGTGTGTTTACACCTATAGCGACTCCTCAACAAAAAAGTGATCAAATGTTTATGGGCCGCGTGGGGGATTACTTGTCATATGGATTAGAGGCGAGGACGGTTGTCCATAGAGAAATTGGGTAGCAAATGGGGCAAAAGCCCTATTTCTGTACTACTTGAACTCTGAAGCATCAGCTATTTGACTACAATAGACAACAGTCTCAGCGGCAATAGAAGCTACGATAAGGCTGCAGATTTCCTCAATGGCGATCACAAGTGCGATTTCAGGTCTCACTACGCAGTCCATCTGGTGAATTTTCATCCGACAATGACCAATTGCAGAAAAATGAGAATAATTTTACACTGAAGATACAAATAAAAACAAACTAATGATTTTTGTAGAACGCATGCATGTGAGATTTTGACTGCGGCAATCAGGTTAATTCCTTATACAACTGTTGTCTTTTATACTGGACCAATACTGCCACCAACCCCTCTTATTTACATTCATTTTTGACGGCAAAGAGCTATTTTGAATATTTTTCTGTGACAAGGCAGCTAAAGGAATCAGTATGTGCCTTATGCATGAATAAAGTTCACTAGTACTATAACAAATTGATATACTTTTCATCACCCCTCAACCATCTCGAGTTTTAGATATTTACCTCTGTAGCAGACATACATAAATACGTAAGCCAAGTCGGCTATTCATTTGCAGAACAAGTTACGCATTTGATCTCCAATGCTAGTATAACTGTGACAGGCAGTCACCAAACAAGCCAACCCATTTTCAAGCCTAACTCAAAGTAAATCTAAACCACACTACAGATTTAGCTTCTGTGTGAATTTATAAATGCTAGGCTTATGATAATTAGGTTCATGCCTTCTACTTTAAAAATTAGGGAGTGTCAGAATACGAAACTATCCAGTGAGACCTCAGCACGCCTGCCCATAAAGAAATCTTAATATGTAACTCCGCTGCTTTATCACGAAGCTAGCTCACGATCGGAGGAGGTTCATCTGCCGCAAGTCCTAATACCAGTATACAAGTATGCCTGCTTTGTCTGTACCTCTTGATACCCATATTCCACACGCTCGTGCATTGCTCAAGTTGACTCACAGTTGGCTTTGGAGTTGTATGAATTTACCTCATAACTAACTGTATTTCATCTTGGGGAAGTCCTAATAACTCAAGTATACCTTTCGTTCTTGTACATTTCGGTATCCTTATTTCACAGGATTCCTTAAGTTGCTTACAGTCGGCTGGACCTGATATAATAAGAAAACATTGTCTAATAGCCTTTATCAGCTATTTTTCCCGTGATAACATCGTTTGCTATTTCTTGGACGGGTGTCGTAGGAAGCCTTCACCGCTAATCTCGATTATACTTGTGACATATCTGCATGGTCGGCAAAGTTGATTACACGACTGGACTCCGAAACCACACTTAGGGCAAGGTCGATCACCTATTGCAGCATGTAACGCGAGAAAGTGTGATTTACAAAGTACATAATAACATGTTCGGATGCAAAGTTCAAAGTGTGTTTTTTCCACTATGATACAGAACCTGCAAATCAACATTAAATAACTTTTTCTGCTCAGATATAATTTACTCTAAACTTGCATGTTTCTCGCTAAAGTATCTAATACCAATTCGTAAATGACCACCTATTGTACAAATGATTTCCAATGTCTTGTAGTGCTTGAATGTTGATTCCACAGTTTCTTTGCACTTGAAAAGCTTTTCACAGAAATATTCTGTCCTGCCATTTACCCGTGCTATATATATCTTAATTTTAATTTGTCACTGTGAAGGCATGAATAGTCATACATACGAAAGTCATCATTAGACTCTATTTCTCAAGTTATATTATTGTTACAGGGGTTCACATGTCCTTACATCCATACAGTTGATAATCATTTCGAAACATCTCCTGGTGTCTCTAACAGTCGTAAGAAAATATACCCATTCTCAAATGTAACATTCCGTGGGCATTTCCCTTGACTGCGGCTTTAAAATTCTTTCCATTCGTTTAATCGTTTATGAATTCACCAAACACCTCTTTTGTCTCATACTAAGAAATTAGCCGAGCTGATTTAAATTCTTCGTTTCGAGGCATCGTGACAGGCCATTTTCTTGCATTCGATAGTCACTTTATTGTATCTTTTTGAGTCAATTATTTTCAACAGACCAAAAAACTAAGCAAAAAATGTAAACAAAAACCTCATAACTTTTTATAACAAAGAATATCAGATGCAGCGGCAATTTTACAAAATTCCCTACATGTGTACACGGAAGCGAAGGTCACATTCAGAAGTTATTACAGTACAAAAGAAATTGATATTTTTATGGTGTTTTACGAACAAATATTTCTCTTTATCTGTTAAAATAGTTTTATTTCAATTATGAGACTATTTATTATTATTATTATTATTATTATTATTATTATTATTATTATTATTTCTCATTCTTTGACAATAATGACTTCCACCTTTGCTGCCCCACAACGTAGGTGTCTCGAATGTATATTTAACTATGCATATCAGATTTCAGAAAAACGACACAAATCTGTCAGTCTTCTCTTGTTATGACAGACTCAAAACCTCTTTTAAGATGGCAAATACTGATCGTCTTTCAATCTTTATTTCTGCAATGCTGGATTCCATGGGATTCAGTAGACACATGATAGATTTCAGAATAAGCAATAGAAGGCACCTGGACGTAATAGGAGAATTGGAGCTTTGCGTCGTGGACAGTATCGTAATAGGAGGACAAGCTGTGGGAACAACGAAGAACTGACAAGGTGATATCGATACTATGAATGTTTTGATATTTATAACAGTCGGCGGCCGACATATTGATCCACCCAGTCCTCAATACACAGTGCTTTATACGGAGGACAGGGAAGTCCATCACGGCTACACGAGGTTACGATTAGGCCATCACGGTAAAATGGGTTACCTTATCACGCCAGTTATGATTTTAACGGTAAGGCTATATTCAGGAGTAAACTTCTACTTGTTAAGTTCTGCCTGTATTCAGATTCTACAACGTAATATGATACAGATGTTTCCATTATGTACACGATTTCAGCACATATCAGGGCCATCACCGCCTTTACTAGTCAGTGGTATACAGCATGATGGTATATTTGCATTTCACAACCTACATTGGACAGTTCAAGCTTCCCGATTGATGGACATATGTGGAAACAACAAACTGGCCGCCAGAAACCATCGTGACAGCCATTGTACAGTCTGGGTGCCATATCATTCCCAAGAGGTTTAAGGGAAGTCTCTCCTATCATATGGAATGGTGTATCTCCATCGCTGTACACGAAAAGTCAATTTTACAGTTATTCAACATGTCACACAAACACTTCTACATTTTGCTTGAAATCAGGGCAAAAGATCTGAAAGAAAGTTTTCCCATTTGAAAGATTTACTAACGTCGCACACAATGAAAACTGTAGCACTGTGGCAGGTAGAACTTCACCACACCAGGAACTGGGACGTATCGCACATGTAACATCTGGTAATGGATCTCTCTATTTTCTGAAATCCTGTGTAGAGAGTCAGAAATGCCTGCATACTTCAACCCGGAAAATAATCTGTTTGACGGAAAAATAAATGCTTGCACTTCAGTACTTTTGTCCCGTTTACTTAATTTTATGTCTCAGGGAGTTGGGTGTGTTCTTACGTTTCACTCCATACAGCAGCAATTTCAGATTATGAAGATCCCGGCCTGAGACAGAGTCTTGGTGTATACTGGAGTGGGATGGAGATGCTTAACCTCATGCGAGAATTTTGTTCCCATCATCTCAGTACGAATCTAACTCTGAAACACATACTCCATATTCTATCATTCACATACCGTATATGACAAGACACAAGTTCTTGTCAAAAGGTGTGTTAAAAATAA
>JAECUM010028931.1:0-35412 GCA_016617855.1 Megalonaias nervosa | reverse complement strand
TTAATGCAAAACTGAAATCAGTTAGATGATGTAGTGTTTTTTGGGAAGTAGTTAAAATATTTTTGTTGTTTTAAAAATAATGGTAATGGTAGCCATTTTGATGGCAGTTAGGCATCATTTGACACAATTTAAACATCCTAATGCGAGGATAATTTCTTCCAAATGTAGTTTGGGTGAGACTTTTTTTGCATGTTGCTGTCAGATTCTTTGATTGGTTGACCAGTCAAAACGATTCATGTTTGTCATACTTGTACATGCATCAAGTATTGTCTGATTTTGGTGACTCATGATTATTGTCATAGTTTAAATATCAGTAAAACATGGTCCGATTTCAACTCCCTTTGATTTGTTTGTAGTTTTCATTCTTTTAATATGTGCTTGTCCACTCCGGTGGCATAGTGGTTAGAGCGTCTGCCTCGGATGTGGAAGGTAGCGGGTTCAATCCCCGGCCAAGTCATACCAAAGACTTATTAAAAATGGTACTAACAGCTGCCTCGTTAGGCACGCAGCATTAAAATGTTACTGTTAGTACCAGTTGGCCTGATGTCACAATAATGTGACTGGGTGGGACATGCTGCTACATGTCTACGTCATGATGCCCCATTGCTAGACATTGCTATAAACTGCCACTGCAGACATTGTAGTGATATGACTGAAATTTTTTTAAAGCTACATTAAAACTCCAAATCACACACGCACACACAGACACAGACACAGACACATACACACACTTAACAATTTTCTTGTAATCATCATGACTTGTTACATGACTATATACTTGCTTATAAGTCAAGTCAGATTGCAAACAACATAGATCCTGACCTGCTATATCGTAGGGTCCATAAGTTTTGTTCAACTGATTACTTGTTCCATTGATAACTACTTACAAACTGCACAGAACCAGATCTGCTGGCACATTATGCAATGGTAGATCTGGGTCTGTGCAGTTTGCAGTTGGACTCCTCTTAAAAGCAAGTACGTAGAGGTAGTTGTCATTTTCAGACTTTAAAATTGTGTATTAAGTCTGGAGTTTAAGCCATACAGTTTGTTTCTCTTTCAAGGATTAAGATGCCTGTTAAAATTTTCTCTTGATCATTTACAAGCTGCATATACTTAAAGGTCAAGTCCAACTGTAACCAACACAGACCCTGATCTGACATTTGCATAATGTACTGGCAGATCAGAATCTTTTTATTAGTTCTACTAATTAGTCACAACAGACTGCATAGACCCATATCTGCCAGTGAATTATGCATCATTATATTGTGGTCTGTGCAGTTTTCAGTTGAATCTGACATAATAGGCAAGTATATATGGTACCTGCACATCAAAGGGACTACTTGTGTACCGAAATTAATTACTGTGAATGTTTTGTCACTACTCCCACACCTCCAGACATATTTCTGGCATATTCTTCTTTTTGACAGAATATAGTAATTTATCATTGGCCTGGCCTACACTAAGCTTGCTCGAGTTGATCCTGTTTCTCATAGTTGACTGTGAGACTAGATGCAGTTTGATATTTCGGCTTGTATTCCTACTTGAAACAGAAATTTCACCTGAAAATTGTAATTGTTTTATCCTACACTACTTTTGTACATTAGATTGCTTCATGCATTGATGGTTGCCCAAAAAATGAAGTTTTTAAAAATAAATTTCTTACTGAAAGTTTTACAGAACTTTTCCTGCAAAGATTTATAATTCATTCATGTGTTGGGATTCTGTTCATGCAAAATACAGTCAAAGGTAGAAACCATGACCATGACATTTTGAGTTACATCTGCCATGGAAGAAGTTTGACATTTATGTCTCTTTGGCATCCAAGTATGTCCATCCAGCCATCTGTAACGTCATCCACACCTCAGAATAAGTCATTGTTAAACCTTTTTGCTTTCATTTTATGTGTATTAAAGGTGGGCTTGACTTGCAGGCCATGGTTAATTTCTTGTTTTGTTTTTTTTGTTGGGGGGGGTTGTCCCTGTGGAAGAAATGTATTCACAATGAACCATTGATGGATGTATGTTACTTCTAAAGAACTTGTGATCATTATCTCCTTTATTTCTTTTAAAACATACAAAATATTAGATTAAGTATACAAGCACCATTTATGAAAACAGTTAAAATATTGTCATTGTGTTGGTAATGTATGACTTTTTGCAAATTTGGCTAAGAAATCAATTATAAACAGTTGTAGTTGTATATAACACTTAAGCATCGCTATAATAAGGTCAGTCAGTATAAACAAAAGACTCTCATTGTTTTGAGAGGATAAAAACAGTGGTTAAAAGTAATAGATATTTCTCTTTTGTACCTCAAGCCAGTTTCTTTGGCTTCTGTCCCCCATCAGTCACATTTCTTCAAGTTTTACCCCTCCCCTCCCTTCTTTGCCAGCCTTTAATGACTTTGACATCTGCTCCCTTGATGCTATCTTGTAATCAGGCCAGGCTCATTTTCACTCTTGTTTGTGAAGTTAGATCTGGTTTGGTTTTGTGTTTTACAGCACAGCAGCATGTTAAGGTCATTCAGTGCTAAGGCAGTTAAGTTTATTACCTTGCCCACTGACACACCAATGTGGCCAGAACCTCTCTCTCCCTTACCACTTACTGGTAGTTACCATGGCTCAAGAAGAGCAGTGAATATGCACAGCACAGAAAATGCATACTAGTCATAAATGTTTATGTTGCAAATTTGAACTCAGTACCCAAGTATGAAACATTAATTCATGCTATGTTAAGGTATCCAGGATGGTTGCTTGAAAGAGCCAGCACATCAGTGAACAATGGAATGTTTGTCTTTGTATTCTACATTGAAGTTTCTCAAAAACATTCTGCCCCAAAAAGCAATAACTGAACCAGCTGAAGTGAATATTTAAAACCCCACTCTCATGACATAGCATAGTGCTGCAAAGTACTAAAGGTTTTTTTTTTTTTATGCATAAAGATAAAATATGTTGGACAATGTTAATTCATGTAACAACAGGCATAATGTTTCTGGCTTCTAAGAAAAATTTATATGGTTGGGAATCTATCCATGGTGTAAAAGTATCTCTGTTGCAGCTGAGTGATGTTGATATGTATAGTTTAACTGAAATGCACATTGTTCATGGTCTTATATACTGTTGGAAGAATTTTAACATCAGTATCTTTTAATTTTTTATCCTTAGAAGTACATGTTTACTATAATTTGGAAGGGTTCTTGTCAATTTTCATCAGAACTGGTCATAGACAGAAAAGCTTATCATAAGGCCTATTATCATAATCCATCTGTCCATTCATTAACACAAGTTTGCTGTCATCACTCCTCCTAAACTACTTGGGGGATTGCCAAGAAAAGTTGCACACACATGTATTCCAAGGTTTAGTTGGTCCTAAATGAAAATGGCGCTGCTCAGCCATCTAATATGGCTGCCATTGTGGCCATTTTGAAAATCTTGTTATGGCTATTTATCCTGAGCAGATGGCCATGTCAAGATAGGGTTTTAATTGTGATCATGGCAGCCATATTGTGTCAGATTAGCCTCTGTTTCATATAGGACCAACCAGATATAAAGTCTTTTGCTGAAGACCCCATATTGATACAATTTTTCTGCTTAGAAGAAGCAAGATTTTCAAACTGACTGCCATGGTGGTCATGTTGAATGTCTTTGTTATCGTTACTCATCCTCCACCTCAACCAGAAACGATGCTGGTATCGGCATGGGGTTTTCACGTTAAGATTTTTAATGCTTTTTGCCTTTTTCTCAGTGATGATAATGTTTATTACTTTCAACATAATCACTACAGTGGCCGATTTGAAAATACTGTTGCTGCTTAATGATATCGTAGATGGTTTCAAATCGGGAAGGATAGGTACCTGGCCTGGTCATCTGGCAGTAATAAAATAACCCCCTCCCCCCAATAAGCATTGTTTTATGGTTAACAAAATTGGTGGTGAGAAAGGGGAATTGATAAACAGGACAAAATTGAAGTGGAGAAACCTGACCTGGTAAAAACCAACTTTGTTGGATACTGGACTCTGTACATAGCAAATTCTCTGTACCTGTCCATCCCTAGTTTCAACACTGTGTAGTTAAAATGCAGAAGCAGACTCATCTCACAGGTTCCTGGAAAATCTTTTTATCAAGTATTGCATCAGACTGTTGTTACCTTGATATTTTTATGCAATTTTTTCTTGGCTTTTCATAACTACAATTGTGCTCATGTGCTGTTAAACCCAGCACATAAATAAGTACCTACACACATTCCACAATCTTCTGTAGAGTAGTAAAAAGTGCAAGCTTTGCCTGCTGTGATGGTAAAAAGTGTGATAAGTTAGCATGGTAGGTGATACTTGATCCCTCTTTCAGCATCAACATTAGCATCCAGAGTCCACTGCATCTGTCTAAACATCTATCTACCTATCTGACCTGACAGACTGAAGTGAGGAGGAGTATCAATCCAAATATCTCTCAACTCTAGTTGTATGCTTTATCATCCCCCACCAGTCAGTAACTGCTGGCACTAACACACATACACAATTACCACCATCAGTAGTAGTGTTTTGGAGTTTGATATCTACAACATTCTACCTGGTACATATTAAGTGTAGTAAGACTGCAGTTACTAGCTTGATTCCTTGAGATGTATCCATATGGATGTAGGTGTTACAGGGATAGACTGGGATTCTGAGAAAAATAATTTTGTATGGATTCTTATGTGCGTAAAAATGAATAATTTGACCAGTCATATGCTAAAGAAGGAATATTTATGATACTATGGATACAAGCAATAATGATGATTTTGCCAACCCACCTTGTACCAGTTTGTTTTTTTATACAAGAAGTCTGTATGTAAACATGCTTGGATTACACTAAGATTCAGTTTCCTCTGTATTGTACAAAAACAGAGAATCATAACTCTTTGAGGGTGGAAAGACCTAGAGACTTCCAGTGCACATCAGTTGGAATGAAGAAAGAACCTGAATATATTTGATCTCTGCACAAAACTTGTGAATGTATGTAGAGATTGTGAACCTGTCTCAGTACTGTCATTCAGTTAAAAATCATAGTGCTGTCATCTTTCTCTGAATGAAAGAGAAATTAAGATCCACTAATTGGCTTAGGTTGTTTATTTTATTTTTCAGTCAAAGATCAGTGATATTCCATTTAATTTAATTAATAAATTAATTGATAAATTGATGGATGACAGAAGATAAAATTGACCCTTGGAAAACAGTCTTTGGGAAGTTTTACAATCTGGATATTTATTTGCTGAACATAATTTGGTCTTCAAATGAAAAACAGCCAGGAAACAGACCACCTGATTACTTTGAAAAAGTTAACTGGAAACCAAACATGGGATAGATCATGCCCAAGAATTGAGATTGTTGAAGCTTGATCAAAGGAAGTATCAGCCAATTAAGTTAGGAATGCTACATTAATATTTTTTTCTTATATTTGCTGTATAAAAACAATGATTTTTAGGTTTCCAACCATCAGTAACTAGCAAACCTATCACAATACAGTTTACTACAGGGAGTGGAGACATTTGTAGAACCTGCAGGGAGTGGAGACATTTGTAGAACCGATTTCATGACTTGCTTAAAGCTGTAGGAATAATTGCCAAAAAGAGATATATTTCAGAAAATAATCAAGATTTAACTCGTTTGAATATTTTGAAATGAATATAATTGAAGTGAATTGGAATCCTTGCAAATTCAGTACTCTGTGTTAATGGCATAAGAAAGCATAGGCTTTTTACTCATAAATAGGACACGAGTTTGCAGATGCTTTGACCACTGACGTTAATACATAAGTCTGGCAGAAATTTCCATTACATTTGTGGAGAAGGCACCTCACAAAACGTGGCAAAATAGGGAATTTACCTTCCACCCGAAAAATGAGTGAAAGAAGACCATTTCATTTTAGGTTCCATTTTAGATTCAAAAGGGATAGAAGAAAGGTAAGGATGTACAAAATGTAAGGTTCAGTTTGTCGTATTAGTGTGTTTTATATTACATGTATTTTTATGTGTTGATCTTATAGTGAGTGTGTTATATTTGTCAATCTGTCGGTCTGTTAAAATTTTCCTGTCCAGGCCATAACATTTATGAACTAATGGAGAGGCTGTCTTGAAACTTTATTATGTATCATGTGTAGAAGGAGTATTATTACCGTAGCCGTGACCTTTGCCTCAAGGTCAAAATCATGGCAAGGGAAAATTAAATTATGAGATGTGTATCCTGACCCGAGTGAATCACTGAAGATATGGTAATGAAACTTAGCTCAGGTATATCTTGACTAGGTGATGTGTCATGAACCATATCCACAACCCCATCCACAACGTAAAGGTCAGGACATGGGAAAATTGAATAGAGTATAACTTTTGAAACACTCAAGATGTTTTAATGAATCTTTAGCCAATGATTGACAGCGTGTCACTTACCATAGCAATATCTCTGCATAAAGGTCAAGGTCATAGCAGAAGAAAATATACTGGTGACATATATATTTTTCAGATAACTTTTGAACTACTTTAGATATTTTAATGAAAGTTTAAAATTGGTTAAACATCATTTTTAAACAGTGTGTTAAATGTTACAGATACACAGCCTTCCTCAGGGTCATGGTCACAGCAAGGGAAAAATCACTGACCTGTACCTATCAGCAGTTACAGCTTGGTGAACCAATGAAAGATATTTTAATGAAACTTTATTATGTCTCACTCTACCAGGGTCCAGTATATTTCCGAGATTGTGCATTGCAAGTTACATCTTAGAATCTTGAATATGATACGTCATTGCTCTCAGTTATTGTCAGTTGCCTTTTATTTTCATGCCCTAGCTAACTGTGTGTTATTTCTTGGCAGAAACATTGTACAGATTAGTGGGACCTACCAGCCTACCTACCTAACCCACATATCTACCTGCATGCATCATTGCATACTTATATACATACATACATATATACATACATACATATACATACATACATACATACACAAACACACACAGTCAGACAGACAAACAAATAAGATAAACCAATAATATTTAGATGAAAAAGATCAGTATAGTAATACAGCAGTATTCATTGTCTTTAAACAACTAAAGCCCCTGGCTCTATAGTATGAACATTATAGACTGTTTATTATAATACAGTTTTTATGGGATGGACATTTATATCATTAGTCATGTCTATCTGTCTTTTATGCATTTACTTTGATCCTAAAACACTTACTTGCAGCCAGACATAGTAATGCACTTTTGAATAGGCTGTTAAAACTTGGCAGATGTTATTGACGTCACAGATAAGCATGTGCAGATTACATTTTGTATGATGCTTCAGTGAATTATTTCAGAGTTATGCCACTTTTCTGGCTTTAAATGTTTATATTATACCATTACATGAAAAGGGTCCCACAGTTTTTAATTAATTGCCCCCCAAAATATGCCAGACATTTGTAGTTGTTTTGTTTTTTTTGGGGGGGGTTAAAGCAGTTTTAACATGATATTGGATATGTCATGCAGAGTTTTAACATGATATTGGATATGTCATGCAGAGTTTTAACATGATATTGGATATGTCATGTCATGCAGAGTTTTAACATGATATTGGATATGTCATGCAGAGTTTTAACATGATATTGGATATGTCATGCAGAGTTTTAACATGATATTGGATATGTCATGCAGAGTTTTAACATGATATTGGATATGTCATGCAGAGTTTTAACATGATATTGGATATGTCATGCAGAGGAAATGGAAGGTAAGTGCCTTTTCCAAAGGACAAACAAAGGCAACTGATCTGGGTTGGGTATCAAACACACCACCCATGGATTATGAGTCTAACACTAATTACCTGTGAATACCTGGCAGACATTAGTTACAAATTTTGAACATGTGTACATTGTTTGTAATCACGTTCAGGTGAATTTTTTCCCTAGTTACGGCCTTTTTTTGTGAAGCCCAGCTAAGTAGGAAGAGAGACAGGAGTAACTTTTCTGTTGATGGTAGTGCCAGTGTTGGTGGCATCAACATATATTTCCTAACCCCTGTATAGATTTTCTTCATTTTTTTGATTTGATGTTTGGTGTTTTGCAGCACAGCAAAACAAGTTGAGTATTTTGTGCTAAAGAAATTGCCCAAGGACCCTTCATGGTAGTTAAACTGGGCTAATCGATAGTTAGGATTTTAACCTGGGCTAATCGATAGGTAGGATTTCAACCTGGGCTTATTGATAGTTAGGATTTCAACCTGGGCTAATCGATAGTTAGGATTTTAACCTGGGCTAATCGATAGTTAGGATTTCAACCTGGGCTAGTCGATAGTTAGGATCTCAATCTGGGCTTATCGATAGTTAGGATTTCAACCTGGGCTAATCAATAGTTAGGATTTCAACGTGGGCTAATCAATTGGTAGGATTTCAACCTGAGCTAATCGATAGGATTTCAACCTGGGTTAATAGATAGTTAGGATATTATCCTGCATCCTTTAAGTCATTAGTCGGGCATGCTAGCCACTGAGCCACTTTCTCTTTCCTTTGTATGCAAGCTTTGTTGGGATGAATCATGGTGAAGCTAAGAGAACTTGTTGTGTGACATGCTTGCTTGCTCTTTTGACCATGGATCAAGGTCAAAGGTCACAGAGAAAATTTAATGAAGGTTTTGGTTGAGGTTGAAAAGATGAAACAAAATCTTTTGTAGAACTTGCTGATAATTTGGCACAAGTTTACTTGAGATGAGTCAGGTCAGAGAAAATGCATCCAATTAGCATGGTGATAAATACTGACATTGCGCTAGTTTCTGTGTAACTTGTGAAGATGATTTACTATAAATTATCATGTTGAGAATAAAGATGATGGATATTTCTTACTTCAGGGCTACTACATCTGCAATTGCTACAACATTTAAATCTATTTGCAAACACCACAATAATGATGATAATGATGATGGTGATGATGATTATGCTAATGATGATGAAACACTACTTTTTCTGGTGAACTTGGACAAGAAGTCTTTTCATGTTGTTCAGATTTGTTCACCCTGAAACAGAGTGTGCCTTCCCACTGAGATGTATCAGATGTAAACATTTGTCTCAGTTTATCTTCTGTTTGGGAAAGGGTATGAATATGACAAGCCTTTAGGTCACTTGCGTTAGCCACTGTCTTATTTGCAGAGATCCCATGCACACATTTTCACTATTTTGGGGTGAATTAACTGCCAGCATGAGAGAGAGAGAGAGCTTACCAAATATTTGATTCTGTCTTTGACACATTTTTGGTACAATACCATGTGTTTGTCAGACAGTATAGCAGAGGAATGGCCATGTGTGGGGGTGAGTCAAATCGTAAAAGTTTATTGGTAGTTAAGAAATTGTGATTAATCGATTAATTGCCCAGAAGCTTTGCAAATCAGTGACATTAGATGATGTGCAGATTGGTTGCTTTTAATGCTTGGATGATTTTTATAGGCTTATTCTTTTTATAATTCACTGAATGTTCTGTTTACATCCTCATCCATACATGTATATCTTCTGCCCAAGTTGCTTTGTTCTTTTCTGCTTGCACCACATGCTCAGACAGTGTGGGGGTGGGGACTTGTTATCTTATTGACACATTTCAAGCTGTTATTTCAGGATTTAATGATCATTATGGCCAGGTATTTATGAAAGTAAATATTACCTGATCACTCGTAAAGTAAAATAAAGTCAAAAAACTTTATGTAAACTTTCTTTCATTAGCATCTTTACATGGCACCAAAAGATCTAGGCCATGCCTTGCCAATCAAAGGTTTTCCTGGAACCACTTCATTCATCATGGAGTAAAATGTGTTTTCAAGTCATCTGAAACCTTGTGTGTGTGTATATATATATATATATATATATATATAACAATGTTATTATTTGTGTAATCTTTTTGCAATATTAAACAATTTTAAATAAGTAATCTTGACATCAAACATTTCAATTGATTTGTTATTTTTTGGACCTTCACTGTATTGTAAGTTGCAGCAGTAATAGAAGTTGTAGTGGTGGTGGTGGTGGTAGTTTTAGTAGTAATCATCATCTCTGTACAGTGCAATGGATTTGTTGCACTAGTCCATTTAGTCAACTCCCTTGACTTGATGGTCTTTCTTAGTTGGAAGGACTCTGCATGTTCTTACGTTCTGCTTGAATAACAGCATCATTTTCTTCAATTAAGAAGACTCTTGCATGATCAGAAAATGTGAAGCTTAAAATGTACAAAATTGCACTGTACTCTGTGGCAGACAGAATTTCTGTTAACTGAATGCTGCAGAACCATGGATGTATTATGCCCAAGTCACTTACATGGTCTGGTTCATTGTTGATAAATTGCATCTGTTATCCTGACAAGGAATGTGAAGTGTCACAGTCACCTGAATTTTTCTGCAGGATGTGAAAAAGTTCAGTTCTACTTTGTCTTCATCTATCATTGAAAGGTTTTGTTGATTAATCGCCTTAGTAAAATATTCCCCCCCCCCCCCCGGCGACATTTTTGTTTGAGGGGAATGGAAGACAACACAGCAGTTTCAAAATAAGATACTTTTTTTCAGGCTGTTGAGTCAGATTATCATCACAGATAATTAAAGTCCATTCATTTTGCATAATTTTGTGATGTGAAGGTCAAACTAAACAGGTGCCTTTTGAAATGGCACATTACACCAGAAACATTTTTCAATAAATGGTCAATATACTGTGTGTGTGTGTGTAACGGGGGACTTTAAAACATTAAAGCCTCCTTAACTGATTTGGCATTCGTTAACTAGGGAATGATCTCCCACGGTGTTATTGCCCAGTGTAGACGGATAGATGGAACGTTAACAGATAGCTGAGCAAGGCTATTGAAAGAAATAAACAACTATGAGCCCCCTTTACCAGTAAATTAAAATAAATTTAATCAATTAATACATAACCAAAATTTCACTTTCAATCCAACAGATTTACTAAAATAAATGTAATCAATTAATACATAACCAAAATTTCACTTTTCAATCCAACAGATTTACATTGATAGAATTTAGTCGCAATGTTCAATTTACATCATGTTACGAGTGCTGAATTAGAGAGTACACTTCCACGCTTGTCAGCATCACCTGACGTCTCTCTCCTTTTGTCTTGTTTTCCACGTTTAATGCGTGCGCTTTGGTCCCATTTCTGACCCCTGATTATTCTGACCTCTCTTAGATGCGGATTTCCCTCTGACTCATCGGGTTTTCCTTTTACTTCTCTTTTCGGTAGAATATAAAAGTTTCCTTAAATATAGAGTATGCCTCAAGCTAGACAAGTTTCACCACTTATCTGTATATATATACATGTATATATTATATATATATATATATATCTATATAAACTCTTTGTTTGTATTCAGATTAGCGATTCACACTGCATAAATTCTGACATAATGTGATCTTAACAAATAACTGTCCTTACAGATTTCTGTATTTCGGTAAGGTACACCGCTATATTTAGTACAAATGACCTTAGCTCAAAGTTCATTGCCCTCGCCACACAGCAGTTGATTAGAAATTACCACGTGCTCTCTACAGACAAATGCGGCCGTATATACCAGCATACATTACTACACGTCTTATTTACATTTGACTAGTCAATTCTGTCCAATGAGATAAATGTTCAATTACTTATGGCATAATATTCACTAAATCTAGCTACCGTAACCAATAACCTGCAAGATCATTTAAGCATTGCGGAGTCATATATAAATATACAATTGTCATTAACTCAAATTAACATTATCATCCTACACAGGAAATCAATTCATATATCATAAGAAATATGACCCATCTGCACATTTGAGCATTCTTTGGGTTACATCATAAATTCCTATGGAATTCTACACATTGAATATTTGATTACATGCAATCCGTCAATTCTCTCAATGAACTAATAATTGTTAAATTAAAGAATTCAATTGCATAACACTCTAACATATCAACAGAGTCCTACGAAATGAATACACGATACATGCGTGAATCATAAGCATGTCAACACATTTGCAAAAAACCAATCAAATGAAATAGAATATTATATGGAAACTAAAATTACGTACCTTAATGCTGTTTCTTTCCACACAAACCGTGCATCCTAGCACTATAGCCTGTCTTCCTTTTTTAAGACAGCTATCTGGCCTCTCTACGAGGGAAAACACTATTCTCAAGTTTTCCAAGGAGTCGGACCTTTTGTCTTCTCACAAGGCAAGAGTGGAACTAAAGAATTCTGAGCAAGTGGTACCCTAAATCCCCAGTCTCCCAAAGTGTACACCTTAATTTTACTGACCAATCAGAAGTAACTGTTCCTAAAATATGCTGCAATTAGCTTTCCTTTGAAGATCAATTATTTGACATAAAGTCCTCTTCCATCCGATACTGTCGGTAATTCTATGTACTCTGTGTCACTATACCGTTACGATGACTCGGTCAATTCTGCTGAAGCTTAAACGTAGACCCTTTTATGTTTCAGAGATAAAATAAGTGAAATATCAGTAAACTTTCTCAAGACCTTTCGGGCTTGACTATGATAACTTCAAAGCACAATTTATTCAACCTTAAGTTTTAATACGTCTTCAAAATTCACCACATTACAGTGTATATATATATATATATATATATATATTGAAAGAGCAGTTATAATTATAAAAATAGATGATGCTGTCAACAACATCTGTAATGTCAGGAGATTTATTTTGGGGTAGGAGGTTCATTTTTATTATTCCTTCCCATGCCCTGTTCAGAATGCATCACTACATGAATTTATTAATGAAATTGGTTTTATGACCATGTCACTGAATGATGGAAACCTCGGCACAAAAATAAATGTGAAAGATCAGAATAATTAATTGTCCAATACAAAATGATGGATTAATGATGACATTTTAATATCATTAAGTGATTAATTGTCATGTTTGTATAGTTTTGTTTGGTCTTACTGTTATAGATGCTATTTCAGTTCGTAGTTGTGAAATTATGTGTACTTCATTGTATGTCGGGACCCTGAGTGGCCAAGTGGTCTAAAGTGTTCACTGTTACGGATCACTGCCATCTCACCTCTTTCTGCGTGGGTTTGAGTCTTGGATTAGGCCAATGTGGGTATGTGAGAAAGCTTGCCAGTAGTTTCTCGTGGGTCGTTGGTTCTTTCTGGGGTGTTCCCGGGTTCTTCCTCCACCATTTATACTGGCCGCCATGTATATAGCCTATCTTGTGCTGAAAAATGGCGTATAACCTTACAACAACAACATCATTATAAGTCTCATATATATTCTTCATTTCTTACAGTATCATTGTTTTTGCATACCTTGAAAAGAAAAAGTGCTATTTATATACGGAATATACAATCTAAAACTGATGCCATGTTATTTTCTTCATATTATAATTTGTTTAAAAAATGAGCAATGTGTCAGTTTGCAGGCTGAGATAAGACTCATGATTATCGAGAAAATTGGGACATGAATCATTATCATCTGACTGTCCAGATTTATTAGAGGTTGACCATGCAAATACTTTTCTGTGACTGGTCTTAATCAGTGTTACATTGCAAACCCAGACCAAAACATGTAGATGGCATGTGCCGAGAAAACTTATTGATTTTGAGGTCAAATATTCAAAGGTCAAGGTCACTGATTTAAAAAATGGTTTCTGCACCGAAAGTTTAATTGTCTACAGAGAGAACTATTAAGCACAGTATCCACTCGATATGTCTTTGATGGTACTCTTTGTTACAGATTAGAAGGAAACCGACACATGGCCATCTATATTTACTACAGCAAACTGATTGAAAATGTATTTTGTCTCAACCAAATTCCAGGTACAACTTCCTTTAAGCATGTGTGAAGATAGTTCAGACAAAACTGATTGGTGGGAACCAAAGCCACTTACGTATAGTCAATACCTAAGTAGGCACCAAAAATGAGATCTTGACCTTTCAATTCCTGCATAATGGATTGATTATGTCTTTCTCCTCATCTGTCTGATATCAACACTGAAGACTGGGTTTGCATTTAGGTCACTTTCCATGTCATGGAGTAATTTGGCCAAACACTAACATTATGGTCTGTGGTAATTGAAATAGTTGGTAGTGCCCAAATGGTCTGTGGTAATTGAAATAGTTGGCAGTGCCCAAGTGGTCTGTGGTAATTGAAATAGTTGGCAGTGCCCAAATGGTCCATGGTAATTGAAATAGTTGGCAGTGCCCAAATGGTCTGTGGTAATTGAAATAGTTGGCAGTGCCCAAATGGTCTGTGGTAATTTGAAATAGTTGGCAGTGCCCAAATAAGTATGCAGCAGCAGCTGTAGCAGTTTAAATGTGAGCAACATATTACCATCTGCACTCACTTATAAGTCGCGTCAAATAGCAAACAACAAAAATCCAGATCTGCTCTAGAATTATGCACCTGCAGATTAGGATCTATGTTATTTGTTGTACTGGCTACTCCTAATCAACTACACAGACCCAGATCTGCCGGCAGATATGGATCCATGCAGTTTGCAGTTGGTCTTGTCATACAGGTGAGTATATACTGCACCCTACTGTTAACTGCTTCCTCATTAGTCTGGTTTTACCTTGATGGAAGATCAAATGAAAGATTTTGGCCACTGTTCGGGTAATATTTTTGTGCATCCAAAGGGAGTCGTACTTGCTCCCAAAATCAAGTTACAACTCATGCCTGTCATGAAAATGTACATAATATTCAAATATAAAAAATATCATATATACTTACTTGTAAATTTAGTCAACTGCAAACTGCACAAAGATAAACCAGCACATAATGCTTTGGCAGATCTAGGTCAGTGCAGTTTGTAAGGAGTAATCAATAAAACAAACTACATGGAACCAATCTGCCAGTGCATTATGTCATGGCAGATCAGGGTCTGTTTAGTTTGCAGGTGGATTCTGCTTGTAAGCGGGTATATATTGAACATCCTTTACATGAAAAATTTGCTTGTTGTTCAGAAAAACCCAATTGGTTCCACTGAAATGTTTGCCATGTTAACAGATATTCACTGACCATCTATACTTGCTTATTAGCTAGGACAAACTGCAGACAACAAAGACCCTGACCTGCTGTTGCATAATACACAGGCAGATTGATGTCTGTGTTGTTTGTTCTTGAAATGAATCCCGGCAAACTGCATAGACTCAGATTTGCTGGTGCATTTGATGATGGAAGATCTGGGACCATGCAATTTATAGTTGAATCCAGCAAGTATATACAGTATACTTAAAGCCATACCACCATAGGTTTCTTGTTCTTAATATGTAAACAAGCATTTTCTCACCTGGTCCTGTGGAGTTTGGCTTGATGAACAATTGTAATGGCTGCTTAAACTAGGAGCTTACCATTGTACAGGAACAATTCTGCAGCAGCAGTTCAAAATGGCTGCTTCACTGTACCAACAATTTACCTTTCTTTTATTATCTTCTTACTCAGTAGGTCTGGTTTTACTTTCCTTGATAAAAGATAAAATGAAACATTTAGACAACTGTTCAATTGATATTTTTATGTGTCTAATGGGAGATGCTTTTACTTAACAGAAAAAGTATTTACATCTTGTGACTACCATAATATTGGTAATATTAAAATGTAAAACTCTGTCCTCTTTTGTATAAAAAATGTTGCTGGTTTGAGCAAGATACCAATAAAATGTGCTTGCAGATGTTATCAGAGGTTCATTTATATTTGAGAAAGGGGAAAAAGAAAGATTCTTCTGGAGAGAAACAACTTGCCTTAGTTTTTACTTTATTGTATACTTAAGTGTGAAATATAGAGACTTACGGTGATATAATTTTCATATTGTTTTAATATCTATATGTTTACATGTGAAAAATATATCCTTATATTTTCACATGTGAAAACCACTCTGGTGGCCTAGTGGTTAGAACATCCGCCTCAGATGTGGGAGGTTGCGGGTTCGAACCCCTACCGAGTTATAACAAAGACTTATAAAAATGGTACTAACAGCTACCTTGCTAGGCCCTCAGCATCAAGAGGTTAGTGTTAGGACTGGTCGACTCGCTGTCAGGATAATGTTACTTGGTGGGACATGATGCCCCATGTTGGCGGCATGATGCTCCAGTACTAGACATCAGAATAAACTGCCACACTGCAGACATTGTAGCAATATGACAGAAAATTTTTTAAACTACGTTAAAAATCCAAACCCAAACCAACCCCCCAACACACATGTGAAAATTGTATGTCACAATATGACATTTTCACTTGTTTTTTAAACTACGTTAAAAATCCAAACCCAAACCAACCCCCCAACACACATGTGAAAAATATATCACTGTATTTTCACTTGTGAAAATATAAGATTTCCCATCTTGTCATTCAATGCTTGATTTTGTGTGACTTCAAAAGTTGTACCTGTAAGAATAAAAAAGAGTACCTAGTGAGCTAGAACAAATAAAGAGAAACTGCCTTACATTTCAGACACGAAAGTTAATCTTTGATAATGAAATTTGACCACTGTTTGCAACTCGCTGAAGTTATTTCCTCTTACTTCCTTGACAACAATGAGAAAAACTCGTGATGCATTGCTGAATCAAACTTGCATTTTTTCAGATAGGGTCAAATTGTTTACAGAATGACAAAAATGTAATGTACTGTGACAGATTATGTCAACCCAATCCTACTGCTTTCTGAAGTGGCGTATATTTGTATGATCAGGCTATGAAAGTGAGGTAAATTTACAAAATCGGGGTGGGGATGCATGTTAGAAAGAAAATTTTCTTTTCTTACATTATACTGGATATATTTCATCTTGTGGTTGCAGAAACTTTATGTTTTAACTAGTGGCTATGCCACTCATTAAAATATCATGTTTTAGGTACCACGCATGAAACATATCCAGTATTAACATAGGAGATGAAAATATCCTCTGTGTATTTCCTTTTAAGAGAATTACAGCTTAAAAGTCACTTACATTCATCACTTATGAGTTAACGTTAAGTAACTATTCAGTTTATTTATAGGTTGCTTATAAATGTCTTATAGGTGAATGAATAGGACTTTATAGGTAAATTAGGTGCTACAGTTATAAATGAAATATACTTATAAGTGAAATGTGAGACATATACTTATTACATTTATATGTGATAAAAAATTAATCCATGCAAAATATAAGAATATTGGGTTTTAGAAAAGGCTTCTCCCACTTACATGAATTGGTGTCTGAAAATGCAGGTAATACATTTGATTGAATGAATCCATGTAAATGGCTGTCAGTAAGTTTCGACCTAATAAAAACAATCTCGCACACTTCAGTTAAAGGGACTGTTAGTTCTGTGATTCAAACACATTACCTTGCTACTATGAATCCACATTTGAAACTCTTGCACAGTATCAGAGTTTTAGTTTAGTAAAGCAAGAAAGTGGGGCCTTTCATTCGATTTAAAGTTAGAGGTTGAGTTGCCGAAGTAGACCAGGGTTTGGGGACTCCCTCTAATGGGGACACAGTTTTTGTTTTTAGTAGCTGGGTATAAAGTAAAAGTAGCCAGGTAAATCACCCAGCTTCTGGCCGGTAATGAAAGCCCAGGAGAGTAACAGTCATAAGCATAATTTATTCCCTGAGGGTCAGGAGGTACTGATGATATGAGAGATCCCCCCACTCCTTATGGTTTTTGCTTATCGCTGCCTAGGAGATGATCGACCACGGAGTTATTACCTGGATCGAGTAAATAATAACATAAAATATATGAAATTAATGGATGGAATAAGAGAGATCTGTGCAGAGATATAGAATAGAACAACATGAGCCTCCGTATGTAAAATATAACAGCTTAGTCAGTTGCATCAACAAAATTAAATTGAACATGACATGTGTATGATTCACTTTCTCTCAGAATTGAAGTTATGCGAAATTCAAACAGCCTTTCTGTTATACAGATTGAACAAATTTTGTCATATAATTGAGTGACTGATCAAACTCAAATTGCTGGCATGTCGGTATCACCAGTTGCTTCCAGTCTTCTCCAAATCCCTGTTGATGATAGGTCAGCATTGCTATACTACTTCTTCTTTCTCTCTTTCTCTCTCTCTCTCTTGGGTCACTAACTGTCTTTGCAGTAGACTGTGATCTTTTCCCACTGTATAATACAGTATGGAGTTACTTTTTTTCCTCCTTCAAATAAAAAATAAAATACTAAACCTAAATATGTGTCAGGATTTTTCTTCTCCTGGATTCAACAATATTCCCAGATATTGTTGATTGTAATGCAACAGAACTAAACTATGGTCAGTTTGCAACCTAATACACTCTCACAACCCTGTAAATTTATGTATTTTCTAGAGGAAGCTCGCATTCGTAACTGGGACTATGGCATAACTAGACCTCTCAGGTAACTATTACTGCCCTACTGTGGTTCTAAATTACTAGCTGAGCTATGCCTGTTGACACATGCTCCTAATGCTTACACCCTCAATTCTCTGTTGAAAATACTTAATTACACAACAAATTAATGGACTTGACTCTTTGTCCTAACTACTTTACTTTGCAAATTAGCGATTCACTGACATACATTTCCAGACATAGGAAGATCAATTTTCAGCACACATGATACAAAATTTAAGGCAAATAATTTACTTCTTACCAGAAATGCATGAAGCCCTTATGATTTCTAATACATAACAAAACAACTAAATCCGAGCTCATTCATATAATACATGAGTCATATAACATTTGAGACAAAATGCATGCAAACTGTTACTTCTGTACTTTAGGAAAAATTGATGTATGAATTTAAAATGAATAAATTTAACAAATAATTACAAACTTGTATCAATGAACATATGTTGTATGCAGTTGAGATTTACCTTGTGCTTTATTCAAGTCTCACACCTTTCTATGAAGACAAATCTCTCCTTTAATGTCCCTCACTTTCTGACATGCACTCCTTAGACAATTTAATGAGAAATACTTATTATTTCCCAGATCTAAAATTCTGGCTTGCCTCAGAATATAGGATTTCTTTAAGGGAATTTAACAGCCTGAATTCCATATGGGAACACCCCCCCCCCTTGTTTAGCTTGGCCAATCAGGATTACTTTCTTTACCCGCCAAAAATTGTATCACTCCCATTGGAGTCAGAATAATCATCCCAAATCTGCCTTTATTAATAACTGTTCTGGAAAATATTTTTTGACACGGTTTCAAATGGCCCAAGACTTGTAAAATTATCTCCGGTTTGTCTGAACTCGTCATTTTTCGCTATTGACATTACATTAACATTGGCTTTTTACATCTGTCTGACTGTTGACTAATATTAAAATTCAATTAATGTGCCAAACAGAACAGATTCCATTCCTCACAGTCAACAATTTATGGTTATATGTCATGCTGACCCTGACAATGTATTATGAAATCATCTACACCAAATAATAAATATATTTCTTTCAAACATAAATAACTGGCAGAATCAGTCATCATCAAAATTCAGTTGTCAGCATATGAATCCTATGGTATTTGTGTGTATCACATGATTGCTACAAAGCATAAAAAGCAAACAAAACAAAAGCAAGTTGGCATAGCATAATTCCCTGAGCATTCTCATTCACTTCCCCAATTTGCAATATTCCTTTGTTGTAGCTTGGATACCAAAACCTCGATCAAAGCTGGAAGTATTATTTCAGTGTTTTTGTTTTTAATCTCATAACATTTTAATTAAAACTAGATCAGATTCTCCTATGATTTGATACACAGGTCCTAAACTGATAAAAATCTTATGCCAAGACAAATGACATATGTCACTTGTAAGTGAAATGTAGGTGAAGCATGCATTAATATTTTGTCCTATATTTAGCTAGTATACATGCTTTTATGTCACGTCATACTGCAAACAACAAAGATCCTGATTTGCTATAGCATAATACATCTGCAGATCAGGGTCTGTGTGTGTTCTACTGATTACTGGTGACAAACTGCATACATCCAGATCGGCTGGCACATTATGTGATGACAGATCTGGGTCTGTGCATTTTGCAGTTGGACTCATAAGCAAGTATATATGGTATCAACAAATGTACTGACATTTTCTGTTTTTCATTACATATAAAAGGTATGAGTAATTTAAAAGTGACACACAAGTCTCCTGAATGTCAAGTATATATCCCCTAAGGTAGAACAAATTATTTTTGTAATAACATTGAAAAACAAGTATCAAAGTTGTAGCAGTTTTGCATTAAAACAAGATATATAAATAGCATGCCTGAAATTCCTCAGTTTCCTGAGGAAATGTTACAATTTGAAGGCTTTATTTTTTCAAATTAAAATTTTTTGGGATTAGTTTGTTCTAAGTAGTAGTGGTGGATATTTGCTTTTTTAAAAATGCTGGTAAACCAATTGTACCTCAGTATAGCAGCCACCTGTAAACATAGGTCATGTTCATAAAGTTTTTCAGAAAATCATGCACTTACATGTATATAGAGGTCGCCTGCATGGACCTTTATCCACAGTTTTGCATTTTATGCCAGCCCCATGTGTGACATTTACATACAGTTTTGTCAGTTTCTGCAAGCCCCTTGGTTAACCTTTTTGGACATTTTTAACTGTACTTGAGTTGTCTTTGCATGTTTCTCAGATTGAAGGTTTGTATTGGACTTCAGGGTGTATTCTAGAACTCAAAAGTTCAGGAGTGATATTCTTGCCTCTGATGGATAAATAGGGGAGAATTTTTTAAACATACCGGATAGGAGAGATTTAATAAAGAAGTAAAGACGGGGCTTGAAAATATAGCGTGTGATTTTCACAGTGATTTGTTAGAAATTAGCAAAAATCCAACCATCATGCATTTTGTTTAGAATCGATGATGAACTTTTCCAATTGAAAGAGTTTTAAAAAAAGACAAAAATTTCTTTACTACACAGTAACACTGAGTTTATGTACATGAATGGCAGTTGACATTGATTATAAACCCTTAAATATCATTAGCTAAAAATATTGTCATTATTCGTCAATTATATATAATTTGTTACTTACCTTTCTTTTCTAAGAAAAACAAGGGACTTGGTGACTTTATGTAGTCTTACCAGTGGCAGCATCAGCATCAGCTCAGTTTAAGCTTTTGTGCAAGTTAATGTTAAAGTGTTAGAGTTACATGGGTCAGGAATAAGTCCAGGAATTTTAATTTTATGAAAGAGAAAAGTCGGGGAATTTTATACTAGTCAGGACAAATTTAAATTTTTATTTAAAAGCCTATGGGAAGTTTGGTAATTTTGTACCCTCATCCAGTGCAATTTTAACGTGGACAAGTGTGCAGAGAAATATGTTGTGCAATGTTCATGGCTGTGGTTATTTTCTTGTCACTGATTTCCAATTAGCTTCATTGCAAATTGTTTTGAGTGCCATAATTTCCGATATATTTGTACTCGGTGATTAATTTGTTTCCAGTTCTGTAGAGTTTTGTTTACCTTGAGTCTTGCCTGTGGAGAACTATGGTTAATTCCTTTGTTTTGTGTCTTCAACAATGGAATATGTTTGTATTTGTATTTGGTCAGGGAATATTGCTTTTTGTCATGGGAAAAGGGAATTCTGATTCCAGGAACCTGTGGGAACACTTAAAATATTTGTGCAGGCACAGAATGATTAAAACTAAGGCAAGACATATTAGCTTGGATAGTTTTGTTATGCATAAAAAAAAAATCAAAATTCATGGATTTTGAAAGGTTTGAAATCGTAATTCGTGTACTTATCAAAAGGCAAATTATGCTTCTGAATGTAGTTGTAGTAAAACGTTGAACAACCTTAGAAATCTATTATAGCTAGAGGAGTCTATTAAAAACTCTGAATGGAGAGGTGTTCAGCTTCAGTGATCAAACAGCTTCGATGACAGGCTGTGATATATGACCCAATTGTCAATTTTAAAAATGATGAGAAAGATTTCGCATTATGCTTTACCACTGTTGCATACCTACAGTGAGCCTGGAAAGGGCAATCACCTTTATCAGCACTGTTGACTGGACATTGACACAACAAATTGTTATTTTTAAATTTAACTATGACACCTCATTTTCATGTGTGATAATGCCAGAAAAGGCAGTAGGATATTACATGATTTGAACGAGTTATTCTACGCTAAGATGGCAACACAACATTGATGTTGCCTTTCATCAAGCTTGCAAGACAGAGTCAGCATCATAGGGTCACTTGTTATTGTATCAGATTGCAATTTTAGGAACTGCTTGATGATGCCAGTAGGGCATTAAAGTAATCATATTTGTATCAATCTGTCCATCCATCCATAAGTTAACTCGTTATTCGATTTAAACAAATGTTTTTCTACCTTTTAGGTTGATGAGACTGTGAAAAGTTAGATTTTCAGCTTGTGTCATCATTTAGGAGAGTTGTGGACACAGATTGCTTGACTTTAATTTTCAGATTATCAGGATCTGTTGAATTTTAGTTTGGTTTGGCCTACAGCTTCATTTTGATGAGATCTTGAAGGAGTTAAATCTTCAGACTTAAAAAACTTCATTTGCAGGGTTTGATGTTTAAATTTCCTAGGTTTTCCTTGCTAGTTATCTTGGTTATTTAAAACAAGATCTTGTATAACATAAAGCATTGTTAAAATAACTTTTGATTCCTTCTGTTTTTGTATACGATTTTAATTTGAATTATAGAGTTCATAGCTTGTCACATGTGCACCTCTCAAAAATCACTTGCTCATTTTCACTTCCTGGTAAATTTGAAGAAAATGAACCGACAATTTGCTTTTTACTTTTTATATATTTTGTAATTCATTCATTGCACTTAGAGAAGCTGGTACTGTTTAATCTGGCATAATTAATTTTCCATATGTTAATAACTGCTAAAGTTAGTGTACTTAGATTACTTCAGGCTCATTTTTTTTAGCACATGGGAGCAGCCATTTCTATCAGCTGACTGTTTTAGAGAGTGCGTAGTTTCCATAATTACCAGATGTAAGGAAATTTCAGTCATAATACATGAAAATAGCATAGATGTATATCTTCATTCTACACTATGCATGTTGCCAATTCAAAATTTTTTACTCTATCCCTGTCCATGTCTAAGAAGCACATAATAACAGTAGAGCGGAACCATATTGAGGAGTCTTTATCTTCGAATCCAGTATTCTTCAGCATCATTAACAGGAGTTGTAGCCCCTGATTGCCCAGCCTCGTAACTTGGGTGTCTGTTACGTAACTTCAATAAGGAATGCTGAATTTCAACCAGATTAATCATAGAGGTGCTTTTGATCAGACTAGAGAACTTAAGGCTACAGAATGGCTCCTCTAGTTATCGTTGTTTTGTGATGTAACAAGATTATTTTATTCCTGCAGGAATTTTCGTTGAACTATGTACCTACTTGGTAATTGTGATTTGTTGCATTCCATGGAGGAATAAGTACAAACATAAAGCTAATTCATATGTTTTGGTGCTGTATATACTCACTTATAAGTTGCATCAAACTGTAAACAACAAACATTCAGATCTGCTATAGCATAATGTGCCTGCAGATCAGGGTCTGTGTTGTTTGTTCTACTGCTTACTTCTAACAAACTGCACAGACCCAGATCTGTTGGCACTTTATGTGCTGGCAGATCTGGGTCTGTGCAGTAAGTAGCTGGACTCATAAGCGAGTATATACAGTAATTCTTTTCTAATTTTGAGTGCAGTTAAAAAATTGGGCATCACCTCCATGCTCTTGTCCATGGAAAAATAGCTTTATCAGCTATCAGCAGGTATTTTAAAACCATTTTTCTTAAATTGGGCAAAAGAAAAAGCTGTTTTTGGTCTCTGGACAGTAGTTTTGCCCACTAATCTACTGGACAACTGCTGTATCGTATGTCAGGTCATTGTAATCCCAATATTAATCATTTTAAAATGTCAGCCAAGCCATACCATCTTGATAGTCACACTCGACTGCATTTTGAAGATGTTATAAATATCATAATATTTATGACAAAAGAATTCAGAGTAATTGACCCTGTTTTATGCAGGTGAAATCGGTTAATATCTTTTCTGACCCTAACTAATTATACGTAAAACCTAGGTATTTGAATATTTAGGTATTTGACTATTTCATTATCAGTATTTGTACCATATGTGCTTATATAGTGTAGACCTAGTTCTGAAGTTTTGATGCATGTTCTCCTGTTCTACCATAACTAGTTAGCCAGTTACACTGACCTTGATCTCCAGTTGCTATTTGATGACAAGTCTGTGTCCTGCTGTTAGAAATTTGGGTATACATTTTAATTAAAATGGTAGCTCTAGGCATAAAACTGTTTAAGATGATGTACCTAGAGCATAAAACTGTTTAAGATGATGTACCTAGAACTTTATTGTATCAAAAGGACTTCTTCATAATTTTTTTTTAAACCCTTATCAGTGTATTAGTTAGAAGAAGCAGTTTAACAATGGCTTTCCTTGACTGCTATATACAGTCAACCCTGTTTATAATTAAAGTGGACATCACAAATTATTGAATGCTACATGGCACATCATACACTGCCTTCTGGTTTTGATTTTGTTTGTTTTAATGGCACTTTTTACACATAATTGTGAGATCATTATATATTGCTGAATTGTCTAATGATGAGAAAATGATGGGTATGATCTTGGATTATTTTGCAATTAGGAAAGTTACACATGACTTCTTCCCACACATTGTTATAGGGTTGAGGCCATGTACCAACAGGACCACAGGTATGGTCTCTGGAGAAAGGGATACTCCTGGTACTCCAGGTATATTCAGTACAATCCTAGATGGAGCTGTTTGTTCAGTGTCTCACTGCCAGATAATTGAATTTGATAATGTCATATTTGTAATGTAGTAGGAGAGACTGGTGATACATGTTTGATTTGGAATGTGAATGAGACACGGGGAAGAGTAGTATTTGTAGACACCAAAACATGAACTGGCAGAGCATATATCGTCTGAAGTGTTTTTTTAATTTTAATGTAAAATTAAAAGTTTCTGCAGTTTAAAAAGAGTAGATTAAGTATTTTGACATCAGAACTGTGATATACCATAATATACTCATAAGTCAAGTCAAACAACAAAAATCCTGATCTACCATCGCATAATGAACCAAGCATATCAGGGTCTGTGTTGTTTGTTCTACTGATTACTCCTAACAAACTGCACAGACCCAGATCTGCCGGAGCATTATGCAACAGTAGATCTGTTATTTCAAAGTATTGATGTCACTAGTATTGTACTGCTTACCTCTCTTGTCAGTGACATCACAAGAATCCTTTGTATTATATGCTTATGATAACATTGTAAACTACATATAGTAATACCGGTCCGTTGGCCTAGTGGTTAGAACGTCCGCTTTGGATGCGGGAGGTTGTGGGTTCGATCCCCAGCCAAGTCATACCAAAGACGTGTAAAAATGATACTCACAGCTGCCTCGCTTGGTGCTCAGCATTAAGAGGTTAGTGTTAGGACTGGTTGGCTTGGTTTAAGGATAATGTGACTGTGTGGGACATCATGCTACATGTCTGCTGGATGTTGCCCCAGTGCTAGACATCACTGTAGACTGCCACACTGCAGACATCGTAGTGATATGACTGAAACATTCTTAAAGCTACGTTAAAAATCCAAATCCAGATCACTGTATTAGTACAGATAGTAGACTGATAATATATAGTACTTCCTAATTAATGATTTAAATTGATTTATATATTTTGTATTTGGGTGTAAGGAAAAAAATTGAAGAAATTGTCTATTTAGTGCTGACATTTCAGTTAAGCATATACATGTATATAGTTTCCAGTAACAAGAATAAAATAATTTGCAGGTGTATGCTAAAAGAAATTAGACTGATTTACAGTTTCTCTTTCAAAGCTTTTAGCAGAGTAGATCTGTCTTCACTTAACCAGTGTTACCAGGTGTTATGTATGGTTGGTCTGATGTATTGTACATGTTGTGTAATGGTGATGAATGACCCAAAGAAGTTATATAATCAGGGGAAAGTGTTATTTGTGTTCAGTAATATAAAATATATCTCTACAAAGCAGGGTTTCAACATAAAAATTAGGACGAGCAGTACAGGGCCTTCTCAGAAACAAAAATTAGAATGAACAGTAGGGTCTGCTAGGAAATAAAAATTATAATTAGCTGTAGGGTCTACATAGTAACTTTTTTATTATATTTTCAGTTTCACACACTACCACCAGTGAATCTGGATTTTCTGCATCTTTCATTTATCAATTGAAGGAATGCAGTAGCAATTTCTCTGGTTTAGATCATAAGTTGTAAACCATACACTGTACAAAATCCATCCATATTACTTTAAATGACCATTCAGTTTTGTTGACTGATCAGCTTGTTTCAGAATCGTGTAACATAAAGCAAACTGAGACTTGGTCAAGGGAGGTAATGCAGTCAGTAATTCTAGACACAGACTAATAAATTCTAATACTGGGAGAGTAAATTTTACCAAAGAAACTGATTTCTAAAAAGACAGTGTTCTAAAGAAAGAATGAAAAAGAACATTTAAAAAATTTTCCATATGTGTGACCTTTAATATAGAAGTCAAAGCAAAGACTATTTTGACTGGTGTATTCATTTTTACAGTTTTAAACCTTTGCTTTTATTGGCACCATGTAGCAGCTATTTTGCTGAGATACCATTAAATGCCAATACATACGTGTCACTGAAGTGAGCATGTACTGATCATAGACCAGGTCAATACTCATATCACAGGTGGGGTGTATTTTGGGTAGAATGATGGTGGAAACAGTGCTAACCATTGTTGCAACCAAGAGCAAATATCTACTATACCCTTCTGCATCTGTGGCTGTGTAGTAGCGCCTCTTTGATGGAACTGCGCTATGGGGAATTAGTCACAAGCAAGAGGCTTTTTCCTTTCTATATTTAATGTAACTCTGATACCTCTAGTTCTTCATGCTGACTCTTGCACTGATGATGATGATATTGAATTTAACCTACTAAAAGAGATTAAAATTTCCTACAACTGGTCACTAATTTTAGTGTTTAAGTATTAAGGCAAACTTGCTACAATTGATTTTAATTAGCTTTACAAACACATAATTCAGCTGTCCTACTGGCTTCTTTGTTTCCCTTTCTCAGCTAGCACTGTAACTTGACACCATTGCCTTGGAGTGGTTGCTGATAATACTGTATTCACCCAGGATTTTAACGTCTGAATTTAACATTGACTAAAGAGCTACTAGTCTATCATAGACGTACTGTTATTAAATTTATGGAGAGAATTTACAAAATTTAAACACAAATATATCTTCTCTTCTAAAACTTATACAAAATACCATAGCACCTGAACTAAATAAATTTAGCACTATAATAGCTGCCTGAGACAAGATTTCCTCATTTCTAATATGCATATATCTGCTTAACCAATCATTGCAAGCCCAAGTACAATTTTCTTGGGAAGTTGACCCAATGTGACCTTTCATGTTGTTTGAATGAGCCAATCAAAGTTCTTCTTCCAAATACAGTCACTTATCGATTGATTAAAAGAGCACTTCCATTGATATGGAAGAGAAAGATTGTTTTTGTGATGTTGATGACATATTTATGTTATGCATAATAATGAGAACTTAGGTAATCTTGCTGCATGTAACCATGGTGACAAAGGAGCTTAGTAGATTTTCTTCCATTTTTATAACACTGAAAGGATAACTAGATAAAAGATGTTAATCATTTGTGAAAATTAGAACTTGACCAATTAGACTATGATGAAGTATATGAAAGTGATCCAAACTCTGATTGGTCCAATATGATCCAATCCTGTAGCATGCAGATCCAGCAGAAAAATGACCTCTTTTGTGTTTTAGTATGGCAGCCAATGTTTTAGCAACTTTTTGTCCTTCAAGTCGAATAAATTTATGTGACACTCAAATGTTTTATTGTCTTAAAAATGTTACAGGAAAGAAAGGGAGTGAGTCAAATATTTCATTTTCATGTAAAGTTGCTTGTTAATGGCAGAATTTAGGTTCATGTAAGTGATTCATTATTAGATGGCAAGATAATGGTCAGAAAATGAAAGCAGACATAAATTTATTGTAGTACAGATCATTTTTAGAGAATTGTTAAAGATGCATCATTTCACCTTTAAGATGCAGGCTTTGTGCTGACTGAATCAAGAGGGGTTTTCACTTTCCATTATCTCTATTGTTACCGGGGCCCTAAGTGGCCGAGTGGTCTAAAGCGCTTACTGTTACGGATCACTGCCATCTCACCGCTGTCTGCGTGAGTTCAAGTCTCAGGCTCGGCTAACATGGGTACGTGAGAAAGCCTGCCAGTAGCTTCTCGTGGGCCGGTGGTTCTTCCCTGGGTTTTCCAGGGTTCTTCCTCCAATTATACTGGCCGCCATGTATAGCCTATCTTGTGCTGAAAAATGGCATTAAACCCTACAACAACAACAACAACAACAACAACAACAACAAAATCTATTGTTACCTGTGAGGTGAATGAACATTGTACAAAATGTTTCTTGTATATGTACAAATTGTGCAAAAATTGATTCTGTATTTGTGCTTGTTCAAGAGCTTTGTTTCAGAAAGATCTACATGCTTTTAATAATAATAATAATAATAATAATAATAATAATAATAATAATAATAATGACTACAACTAATAATATGAAAACAACAAGAGCAGTAAATAAAAGTTACCAAATCTAGATCTGAACATGAAGTATTTTGAATTTACTTGTCATTCTGGTGTATCATGGCAGTACAAGTTCAAGGGCAGGTAGAATAGGCACTTGATAGTGTTTTTTTTTTTTTTTTAAACACAGGATATAGCCAATTTGTTTTGCACTAGGAACAATTTCAGTGGTAGTGGTGAAAATATCACTGATTGTAAGGTACTATTTTGCCTTTGCCTGATGGTTGACCCAGATGTATCTGAAAGAGAATACATCTTTTCATATGGTGAAAAACAAATATTTGCTTAGGGATTATGTGCAGATTGCCTACCCTAGCAATTAAAAAATTTTCCTCTACAGAAAGAAAGTATTTAAGGACATATGTTGTAACTCCAGATGTGTAGTCATTTCATATGGGGTTGGGTAGTGGGTGGAGAGAAACAGTAATATAAAGTTTCTTCCATTGGTATACTAACAGTGTTTAGCAGTGATTTCATAGTAGATACTTTTAAAAATGAGAAATTTCTTTTGCAAGTAATCATCATAGGGACTAACCATTTTGGTGGGAGTTGGGGTACCAACACTTGGGATTTTCTTTCAAGGGAGAGTACTTTTTAATTTACCAAAATGATTTGTAATTTTTTTCTACTAATATAATGGATATAATGTTTGTTGTTTATACTATAAATCAGAGCAAATATTTATATCAAACCAAATAGGGGGCAGCAGTTAAAAAAAAAAAAACGGGTAACCCCAACCCTTCTAGGTTAAATGCTCAGTCCTTATCTGTAGCAAATTAGAAATTATGGAGTCCAACAGCTGTTTCCAATGCTTACCACTCTGGTGGCCCAATTGGTTGCAGCATCCGCCTCTTATGCAGGAGGTTGCAGGTTTGAACCCCAACCGAGTCACACCAAAGACTTAAAAAAAAATGTTACTAGCAGCTGTCTCGCTTGGCGCTCAGCTTCAAGAGGTTAGTGTTAGGACTGGTTGGCTTTGTGTCAGGATAATGTGACTGGGTGGAACATGATACAGTATGTCTGTGACATGATGCCCCAGTGCTGGACATCAGTATGAACTGCCACATTGCAGATATTGTAGCGATATGACTAAAATTATTAAAGCCATGTTAAAAATTCAGAAACACTCACACACTTTCAGTGTTTATTTATATCAGTCCTGCAGGCAGCTCCTATGCTAATTTATAACAGTGATTCACAGAGACTTGCAGGCAGCTTCAGTTCTAATTCAGTGATTCACAGAGACTCACAGACTGCTCCAGTTCTAATTTATAACAGCGATTCATGTAGACTCACAGGCTGCTCCAGTTCTATTTTATAACAGTGATTCAGGGAGTCTTTCTGACTGCTCCAGTTCTGATTTATAACAGTGATTCACAGAGACTTGCAGGCTGCTTCAGTGCTGATTTATAACAGCGATTCAGGGAGTCTTGCAGGCTGCTCCATTGCTAACTTGTAACAGTGATTCACTGAGTCCTGCAGGCTGCTCCATTGCTAATATGGAAGTTATTCATAATAATGTGAAATATCTGAATTCCATGATAATTAAAAATTTACAACAACAGGATTGATGAACTTGATTGATTTTTGATACACAGGCCAAGACAGGGTTGGATGATGAACCAAGTTGATTTATATCATCGACTGTTCAAAATTTCATGATGAAAATAGTGATGTAGAGACCCCCAAGCATACTTTGCAACCCCCATATTAAGTTTTACAGTTGTAGGAGTGTAGAATTTCTTGCTACACACCACTGGATGAGACTACTTTAAATTACTTAATTTGGAATAACTTGGGCTATGAAGCATTAAATCTATGCTATAGCTTCCAGGTTTTGGAAGTTAAACTACAACTAAGTTCCACCTTCTCCACCAGTTATCCAATACATTGCAAGTATACATTCACCTTGGCAAGGTCATCGACACTAGGTACAGATGGGAGGATGAAAGAGTCAAGATTAACATTAAAGCAATAGTTTACCCAAAAGAGATATCATAATATCAGAAGATGTCTTGTACCAACATGACCATTATAATCCAATGGTTTCACATCAAAAACTGTAATGTTGAAACAAGTCAGTTTCAAACATCTTATGCAAGTATTCTCTGGAAGTGGGTCAACAACAGTGAGAAACTGATGCAGTGTGAAAGAGGCAGCCTATATTTCCTGTGAAAAGTTCAGCAGATCCCTATATTGGATTGCATTAGGGCAGTAGAGCTTGAAAATTTTATTGACCCATGAGACAGAGAACAGCTGCTTGTATTATCCAGTTAGACACAACTAAATATGATAATGCTTGTGCCTCTTCTCTACACATAATTTTCCACTTCTCTCCTCTTAATATAAAAGCTTTAATAGTATATTTAGGTCTAATGGTCATACACCAGGAGAGTTTATGGGATGGTCTGTTGCCCATTGATAGCACAAGTTTGCTATCTCTACTCTAACTTGGAGGATGGCCATGAAACTTTGAACATGTATGTATGGCCACCAGAGCAGACATCTTGAAAATCTTTTTATTGCTACCTCTATTGAACCATACATGTGATTGGGAGGATTTTCCTCTGAGATGAAGGGCATCTCCCATCCCTCTCATCCCTCATTGAAATCTCCTGCACACTCAAAATTATTATTTAAAAATATTTTGGAATGGCGAGGTTGTTGTTGTTACATCTTTGAGTGTAGTATATTTTCAGTTAAATCATTCCTGTGATCGTTTAACAGGGTGCATGGCACTTTAATTGATAATTCAACAGACAATAACCTTAAATTAATCATTGGATTATACTATTTGTGATCAGTAGTAATTCATAAAGGATTAAAGATGTTAATGAATTATGGTTGGATTAGACATTACTAAAGAGCTTGAGTTCCATAAAACAGGTCAGTTTGGTATCTATATCTAAGAGTGCATGATCTCCCAAGGCTAAATCATTAAAATCTGAACAATGGAAATGTCAAAAAAATTTCAGTATTGGATGGAAGCAGGAATTTCAGTGGTTGGAATAAAGTTCAAAAAGACATGAATATGTATTCTGCCATTACTATAGAATCAGTTTTCAGAGGAACTTCCCAAATTCAACCCAGATCGTACTAATCTTGAGAAGTTCTGGCAGGCTGTCAGCATCCTGAATCTAGCCACTGGCAGGAAATTTCTTGCTGGATTTGGTAGAGTTGTATTAACATTGCACATTCAAGGGCAGACACTAAAAGGACATCTTCCATTCTGAGGAAATTCAGGCTGACTCCAGAGGAAACCTGGATCCAGTAACAGTTGGAAATGGTGCTAATCTGAAATCAAATATGGCCACCATGGCAGCCATCTTGAAAATCTTGTTATCATTACACATTCAAAATTGAGATATTGTGGTGAAAACCCCATGTTGATATGTTTTGGGATTTTCACTTTGAATTTCACCAGAAGACTTATGATGTTTTGTTGGTCATAAATAAAAAGTTATCATCCAGTATGTTTATCACAGCAGTTAATTTGAAAATCATGTTACCACTGAAGAATATCAGATAGGTTCAATACTAATCAAATTAAAGAAAGAAATAGTCTTATTCCTGGAGATTCATTTCAGCAGGTAGAGCATCAATCTCTGCAAGAGATGATTGCTTGTTCATGTTACTGAAGCTTATTCTACATAAGATCTAAAAATTTGCTTCTTATGGTTTATTGTTCTTGCAAGATGGAGGCTTGTTAAGCAGAGGCAGTGGTTATTGTTAACTTCAAAGTTTTATTGGTAACATTTAGTAGCTTTTAAGGCAGGATATTTATAACACTTGAGTGAATATTTTGGAAGAAACTAACAAGCATGTTATTGTGTTAACTTCTGTAGCTACTGTCAGTAACATTTCACTTCTCTCACACATGCAACATTCCTTGTGATTATATCAGGCAATGTCCAAAGTGCACCAGCTGCCTTCACAGGAGAATGGCTGCTAGATGCAGTAATTCTACATATTGTAGATGAGCTCATCATCAAAGGTCATTTCATAGCATACATTTTGTCAGAATTTTTAAATTTTTTAATAAATATAATGAAAGGCTATACACTAACAATAATTACTCTAAGGTGCATTGAAGTTGGATGGCTCAGTTTGAAGGGAGTGGGGTATTGGTCAGTCAAAGGGATGTTAATACTAAAGAGGGAAGGTTCAAGTCTTTGTTAGGGGGGAGATAGATTCCCTAGTCCTGCATGTTAATTTTACATTGATCATGATTTATGCTATGCCAAACGAGAAAACAACATTGGGACAAGAAACTAGCAGTTGAATTAAAGGCATTGTTAAAGCTCAAGATGCAGTTTTTGGTTTAATTGCTGGACTTGTTCAGATGGATGTAGAATGCTTGCTCCTTTGTGGTGGGGTGTAAGTTTCTGTTGTAACGATACTGTGCATCAGTTCCAGACCTGCCAACCCTTATGATTTTGCCATAAGTCTAATGGAAATTACGCTTAAGATACAGAAATATGGAATGAAAGCAAAAATTACAGAAATACGATTGTTTGCGGTAAAATCCAGATACTGGCTTGTCCTTGTTTGATTCAGATCCAGGTTTCATATTAGGTTCAGTGGAATTGGTCAGAGAACCAGTCTAGCTTTATCAGAGTACCTGAGATGCTTTAAACTGCATGTATTTTGTAATTCATTTCATCTGCATAGTCAAGCTGTTATTTTTTTAAAAATGGCATCCAACAAGCGATATGTTAGGATAAAAGGGACAGTAAACCTTTTAAAATGTTTTGATTGTAACGGTATTTAGATTCTTGGGGGAAAATGCCAGGAAGGGTAACAATTACATTTGTGAACATCATGTGTTGATTTGAGTATGTCACATGGCAGAAAAAATTATTGCTGTCACCAGCTGAAATTAATTTTTTTTTAAGGATTGCAAATTGAGAGATATCAAAAAGCCATTGAGTTCTGTATGGTTTGGAATCGTGGTTTTTGAAAACGTAGTGGGGATAATTAAGATTCATGTAAACTTTACAAAGTTTTGGGTTGAACACAATGTTTACCATCATTGCATCAATCTTGCATCACACTTCGGTACTTTTAAATGCACATTCTCCAACTTGACAATAGCAGTACATGAGTTTTAGTTGCACCTTACTGAAATCTGGTTCAATTTAATGGAAAAAATTGACTGCCTTACAGAGAAGGTCTCAGTAGGGTTGGCAGGTCTGTAGCTCATCAGGCAACTATCATGACCAGTCTTCTGGATGATGTTTATTCTGGCTACTATCATGGGACCAGTCTTACCCATGATATTTATTCTGCAGTATGTTGTATTCTGTGTAATAGAACCAAATGTTTGCCATGTCACCCATAGAGAGGTATTTGGTTTAGAGCTGCATTGAGTGCAGTATTATAGCATTACTTGAAATTCATAAATTCTAATTTATACTACTAGATTGTGTTTTAAAGAAGTCTTTCCTGTTGGCATAGTTATTGTCCAATCATATCCATTTAAGGAATGTTTGTGGGATCTTATACTCTAGTTGTGAAAGGTGTTGTGGAACTGAAAAGGATTTGAAACAGCATTTCCATGGCCTATTAGTTAGCTCTCTAATTGCAGGAAGTGTAGTAATCTGTGTAGTTTATTTGAGTTAAGAGCAACATACAGATGGCATGATGACTCTAATTAATTCTGTATCATGTCAAATTCTAATGAGAAGTGAAAGAATCTAAAGTACTTGTAACAACCTTAATAAAGGTCTTGTGGGCAGGACCAGTGATACCTTATTTTCAGGGTCTATCACCATGCAGTCTACAAAAGTAAAATCCTAACAGGAACCATGTGTTAACCATTTCCAGCAGAAGTATGGATGATACATTTAATTATTTTCCTGGAATAGACCTGTCTCACATGTCAGTCAACTTGGTTTAACACTTTCTTGTTAATTACCTATGGTTTTTGGAAGGGGTATGTTTTGACCATGGTGATAGCTTCTTCTTTGCCTCTTGCCACAGGGGCTTCCTGGCACTTCACATATTACCTTATTGTTTCTGGTTTGTACACCACACTGTGTTATTTATTTACAAATATTATACAAGTATATTTACATTTGTAACAGATATGAAAATGTACTGATGTAATGGATTGGGACTTTTGTGCCGCGGGGTAGTAATATTGAAAAATTACAATTAAACATAAACCTTTGACTTGATTGAGCAATTTTCCCATCTATCAATCGTATACCTTTTTGTAACAGGCTCTGCTCCTATCTGTAATAGAAGGAATACAATTTACACAGGTATATTCTACGTGCATGAAAGAGGCATTAAGAATTTTACTGTATATACTCACTTATTGGGCCATTTGTGTAATAGAAGAATTAAATTTACAGGCAGTACAAATTGTACCATATGTACTCCCATATCCGTCAAGTCCAACTGCAAACTACAGAGACCCAGATCTACTATCACATAATGTTCTGGCAGATCTGGGTCTTTGCAGTTTGTTTGGAGTAATCATTGGAACAAACAAGATCAGGTGCATTATTTCAATACTTTTGGGCCATTATATGGAATAAAGAAATCCCAAAAGAAATTAGAATTTTTTTATAGCATGTCAGCTTTGCATCATAGGTGTAATAAAATGAATGCAAATCTGTCTTAATAGCACAATGCCTATCCAGTTTCTTTTTTGCATCTTAATGTTTGTCCTTATATGGGGTAATTTCTATATTTTTGAATGTGTTTGTGTTTGTATGTGTGTGTGTGTGTGTATATATATATATATATATATATATATATATATAGAGAGAG